>VYXB01003342.1:1205741-1216280 GCA_013397135.1 Pachyramphus minor | reverse complement strand
GCGCGGGAGCGGCACCGCACACACAGCGTCAACTCGGCCTTCGGCGCCCTCCGCAGGCTCATCCCCACCCGGCCCGCCGACCGCCGCCTGTCCAAGGTGGAGACGCTGCGGCTGGCGGCCAGCTACATCTCGCACCTGGCCAACGTGCTGCTGCTGCAGCAGCAGCAGCGCCGGCACGACGAGGGGGTGGGCGCTGAGCAGCCCTGCCCGCAGAACACGCAGCCCCGCGAGTCCCCGCAGCCCTGCTCGCCGCCGGGCAGCTCCACGCCGCGGCCCATCTGCACCTTCTGCCTCAGCGAGCAGCGGCAGCGGGTAAGGGCTGGCTCCTGGTCGTCTCTGCTGGAGCTCTGTTAGGCAGAGTTATTGGTATCCCCCGCAAGTTTGGGATTTCGCCCCTCTTGGAGCTCTGTTTTGCAGAGGGTGGTTATGGGTATCCCCTGCAAGTTTGGGGTTGACACCACACAAGGGATCAGTGTCGTCCTTGGTGCACCCTAATCTGTGTTTTTATCCCTCGTACAGCACCGAGAAGGAGAGAAACCACCAGCTGGTCCAGCTGTGAGCAGGCACTGAACTGGCCGAGGTTCTCACACCAATCCTGCACTGACTGTAACACTGCTCTGGGTAATGTCGTCACACTCATGCTGCATGTTTACATTTAAATAGCACAGTCCTAAACGAGTTACTTTTCAAGCCTATGCACTTTGTTTCGCATTGTGAGAGGTTTATTCAGGGTGGTTTTTTTGTAAAATGAAATTGAACGCTGCTGGGGGGGTTGCACCTGGTGCGGCAGCTATTTTAGCGCGAGAAATGTTAAACCTAAGCAGCCAACCCCTGATCCTGATGCCTCCTAAACCTGTGTCGCATGATGAAACTTGAACTTCCAAACACACAGTGTGCCCTGTCAGAGGAAGCTGTCATGCACACGCTGTGCCCTACGCCTCCAGCCCAGCCTGGGCTGCACGCAGCGCTGCCTCCCACTCCTCCAGCTGCACGCCAGTTCCCGGGGACAGCTGACATGCCCGAGAGGTCTCAGTGATGCTGGAAGATTATTTTAAGGTGTTCACAGAAAGTCAGAAAACTTCCAGTGAAAGCACCACCTTTGGCTGTGCACAGGCCCAGCAGCACATCGGCACAGGACGTAGCCAGGACAAGACAGGAAGGTGAAGTGCAGTGCAAGCGATACTCTTTTCGTATTAACAGTGCCAGTCCTTTAAATAGCATGGGATATTCCTAAATCGGCCTGGCAAGCATGGGGTAGGGAGGGTTTCCCAAGGGCTTTTACCTGTCACCCAGGTCATTCCCAAATAGTGCCTGTATGTCACTGAGGTCATTTACCTCCCCTCAGTTTATTAACTTGTATATTTGTATTCAGAAGTAACTCTAAATAGCAAATAAGCATGTTATGTTTTCAGTTTTGGACATCAATGAAGCAGCAGGCTAGAATCTTAAACCCCAGTGATGCAGGATTTTAAAAAATATAGAGATAGTTTAATTTTTGCAATGTTTTTATAGCTATTTATAATGTGCTTAATTAGGTTTTAATTAATCTTAACTTGTCACATTGGGAGGCACTCTCTATTTTTTAAAAGCTTAGTTACTGTACCACTCTGAGAAATGCTGCAAGGAGTGCTTGTCTCCCTTTAATTCCCCTGATCCCATCTGTTCAGTGCTCCTGGCCAGTCTTGCTGTAGCCAAAAGTGAGGAGCAGCACTGTGTTGTTCACTTTTTATTTTCTGTATAGAGTTTCCTCTTCTTCCCCTACATAAGTGCAAAGCAAATTCTGGCATTCGCTATGAAGAACTTGGCAAGGGCAGGATCTTGATACATTGCTCATACAAATTCATAGTTTTAGTTTCCCTTCTCCCCTCCCCAAAACACAGTGGTCACCTTTCCTTTGGTACAATGAGGAAAACCCTACTGCACCTACAGAACCTGGAATAAGCTTCTCCTTTGAATCCTAATAAAGAAAAATACCAAAGCAAAGTCACATCACATCAATCTATTCAGTTATTCAAAAATACACGCTGTATTTTCCTGGATTGAGGAGAGTTGGTTGTTTTTAGGAGGTTTCTATCATTATTCTTGATTTTAATAGCGAACTTTAAATTGCTGCCAGATTATGGTCTTTGTTTTGCTTTGGCATTGATTCATGAAGCTGGAACTCTTTAGAAGTTTTGTACAAAGTGGTTTTTAATTTTGATGTTGTGTTGGCCTGTGGGTGTTGGTGTATATTTCCACAAAGACGTCTTCTTGGCTCTTTTTTTTTATTAATTTGAAAAAAATTATCTTTTAAAGAGACATTTACTCTATAATTAAAGCTGATCTTACAGTTAGGCCCTGCACTCTTACGAACATATGAAACCAAAGCATCTGACCTCTTTACAGACACAGTTAATACTAGTTTATTAATTTAGCTGTATCATGCTGTATAATACTCTAAAATGACAAAACATAATGCAGTTTCAAACAATTTTAGGAAAGTTTTGCATTGAGGATGCTCTGAGTTTTGAAATTTGTAGACAATAAAATCATTTCAGGTTTTCAAAATGTTGTGATTTTATTATAGTTCTAAGAGGTTTTTGTGTATTTCATTGCAAATGTATCATATTTGGATTTAATAGGATATTTCTATACTTAGTTATTAAAGGAAATGAGTATAAAAAAGTGAGGTTCACTTTTGCACCACAGAATTAGCTGAAAACTCATGGCTTTAAACTCTTATGAATAATTTGTACAATCCTACAGGAATTTGGTGTTCTTATTTAAAATGGTATTTTATTTCTCTGGTTTTGTGTAGGGTTTATCCAAAATGCTTTTCAGTGACAAAAGCTTATGACTTGGCCTTCTCTGCTGTTTAATGTGGCTCAGTGTAGCATTAAATTCTTCTCTTTTTTCTCAGGATAAACTGTTGAATTCAACTGGGCTTGAATATTTTCTCCGGGTTTCAATTACTAAATAATAAAGCAATTTAGTAACACTGATTGATCATGTCAGTAATTAGACCCCAGAGCACTGTGGCCCAAATAGTCATGGTATAGACAGATAATGTCTAACCAAAACAATTATAACAGTGATTTCTCTGAGGAACCTTTATATATATGTAATGCTACATATTTAAATGGAGACAAGTGGGGACAGATCCTGAACTTCACTGAAATTTATTTATAATGTAAAACTTCTCTACCCCCAGGAGCAAAAAAAAAAAAAAACAAGATTGAGCTGTTACTCTGTAATGGGTTTTCTATAAACTGAGAGAAAAAGAATTTAATTTCTGGAGACACAGATGAATTTAGGGCTCAGATTGCACATGTAAAGAGCTCATCATCATTAGGTGCTTTTATCGAATTTTTGCTGTATGAGTTTGTGTGTCTTATCAGTTCTATTTTTTTCATCGTGGAGCAGCATTATTCATGACATGCACAAATATATAAGTCAAAATTTCAAGAGTGTCTAAGAGCAAGTACCTTACTTGGTGGTGAAGCATTGGAATGATGTGAGTTTTTCCAGGGGTGCTGAACAGCCTCTTGTTCTGCTGCAGACATTGGGGTTTTGACTCATTTGTAAGTGCATTCTGCTCTATATGTATGAACAGAGGCATGCCTGATGCCAATCCCATCTTTGTTTTCCTGTAAACACTTGGCTATTCAATTTACATGATGCATGAATAAAGCAGAAACAGTGAGATACACACCATTTGGTCTCAGATCCTATTAAATGATTGGTAAAATATTCCAAGCATAGTACTTTGTATAAGTCATTGTACTTAGTCTGCTACACCACAGTATGAAAACAGCATCAAGCAAAATGAATAAATCATGTTGTTTGATTTTACTGCTTAAGTTTAAAGAAGTATTTGAACATAGTTCTTGGTTATTTATGAATTAATTGTAATGTAAGTCAAAGTAGTTTCATATGTTAGCTACCATTTTCATTGCTGTTCTACAAAACAGAAGTTTCCTTTCATGGAAAATCTGCTTCATAAAAAATCCGTATTTGTTTGCAATATGTGCTTTTATTTGCAAAAGTAAACTGTATTTTTGTTACTAATTTGAACAATAAACTATGAACACGAAGGTAGTAGCTCTTTTCTGTAGCCTTCTCAGTTAAGACAAAAGTATGTAATCTTTTTATTTACCTTTTTCAAATCTCTCTATACAAGATTTCAGCATATTTTTGTGTAGGTACCTACTACATGTGTGCATTGGCAGGACAGAAAGAAAGCTTGGGAAAATGAACAAGTGAGTTCCTCTGCTCAGGGCCTGCACAACATCCTAAGTGCCAAACACAGAGCTGGGTGAAGGGACAGGATGGAGGAACAAAGTGCAGGGAGAAGAAAGGAAGAGGTTGATTTATCAACAGTCCAACAGTTTCCAGCATCAGGGTAAGTCAGTTTATGAGTAAAAGAGCCCATAGTATGAGCAGTCAGTGCCATGTTGCTGTGTTTTCCTGTTGCACTGTAGACACTTTATTGAGACAATTTCATTAAAAAATACATGCAAAACATAAGCTCCCTGTCTAAATAACACTTGTGAAAAGGGAGTAGTAATGTCTGGATTAATAGTAAGAACTTGTGGATAATACAAGGTGGAGAAAAAGTTTACATAAAATTAGCTAAAAAACCAGCATGTTGCATAGGTGAAAGATCTGGGAGATCCTTTATTCCAGGAATCCTTTGAGGGTTGAAGAAAAGTGTTTCTAAAGAATCAACACGAGGACATGGGGGAGAAAGAGAAGACTATTACTGGGATAAAAAATACCATAGATTTTTTTGAAAGCTTAGGGAAAAGAAAAGGCCATTACTTAATAGCAAAACGAGCTGAACTGGCTGCTGTGAACATATTTCTTCAAAAACTTTTTCGAAATTTGGATATAAATGCCTATCCAGGCAGCCCAGTGCCTTATTTCAAGTGATATCCTTTAACTGTTACAACATAATAGAGAGTTTCAGAAATCTTGAAGATTCATGCCGTTTCTGAAGTTGTACAGCAATGAATACAGGCTTCCTCAGGAGAGGCAGGATAAAGAGAAGGCATGGATAAAGAGAAATAACCAGTAGCCCACCACAGAGGATATTCTCTGTGATGCCAAGAAAAATCCTGATTCAGGTCCAGGTCAACTCTTACCCTTACAAGTGCTCTAATGACCATGACCCTCCCTCATTTTCCTGCCAGGAGTGCACACAAGGTGTGTTTGGTGTTTGCTTTGAGACTCCCAAGCAGCCTCTGATGAGAAGTTGGTATCTTGGATCTGCAAGAGCTATGGTGCAACTGGGCATGAGCTGGGCAACTGCTGTTGTTGTTTTAAGGATTATTTAAATATTTATCATAATTTAGACAACTAGGAAAGTTCCTAGTTAGGAATAGCTGTGCTACAATTAGGTGCCTAAATTACACCTAATGGAAAATCAGGATGGATATATGCACGCATTTTCCCCAGGAGAAGGCCAAGTAAAGGCAGTCCTTCCTCCAGCTTCTCAATCCTGACCCCTCAGCTGGGTAACTGGGTCACTGGAACTTTTGGTGGACCCCTTCTGAAGCCAGGTAAGAGTTACAATTTCTGTTAAAACAATAAAACAAATAAACAACCTCTCCAAAAAAATCCCTACAGAGATCTAGCTCCTTGAAAGGTTTTGACGTCTTGATAACTGTGATGCACCAAAGAAATTGTCCCCTCTTCTGGTGACAGACAAAATGCTCATGAAACAAAACACTTAAAACACAAGTTGCTTTAGAAAGGCCTTATCTTCTCTTGTTCATTTACTACATTCACATCACAGTAGTGTTGTGAGGTTTTAATTAAACATTTGGAAATTGCTATGTGGTCTTCCAAAGGGGAAAGCAATATAAATAAGACATTACACTGAAATGGGTGATGAAACAAGTAAGTGATAAAAGTAATTCTACTTGCTATGGCATCTCTCGCTAACATCTGATTGTCTTTCCTTCACATTATTAAAATAAACCCTACTTCCAAGCATATGTGTGCAGATCATTTTTAAATGCAAAGATTACAGAAACAGGTAATTCTTTCAGTAACCGAATGGAGCTTGGTGAGAAGCATAGGCATCTGTCAGGCCCAGATAAGATCAGACAGCTGTGCTCTATCCTGAAAGGGTGCCATGAAACTCAGTTTTCTTAGGGAAATAACATCTTTAGTATGAAAAGCAGCAAAATGCAATGAAGTCTCCAAACAACTCAGTAATGAAAACAGGAACTCTCAGAGCTCATTTTTATCTAAAATACCAACTCTACACCAGGTGAAAAAATGGAGGATGAGAGGAGGATAACATCTTTACCAAAAAGTGAAAAGTAAAGGGCAGGAGGATCATTTCACTTTATATTCTGAGTCAAGTTAACCCTTTAGATTAGAAACAAAGATAAGGTGTGAGTTTAGCAACAATAATCGCTCCAGAGAGCAGTGATTGTAAGAGGGCTGGAACACAGGACAGGCTACAGGAAGAGGAGTGTTAAATGGAGACAGGAAAGCAAGGCAGATGGAAATGCAACAGCAGTCTCACAGGAGCTACAGGGGAAGGCAGAGCCAGGCTTTTCCAAGAGGCACACAATGAAAGGACAAGTTGCAATAAGGTAGTATTTATTTTCTTTTACTTAAGGAAGAATGCTTCTTGCCACAAGCATGGTTAAGCACTGGAACAGGTCATCCAGTGAGGGTGTGGAAGCCTCCGCCTTGGAGAGTCTCAGAACTTGATGGAGTGAGATCCCAATCAGTCTGGTCTAACTTTGAAGTCAGCCTTGCTTTGAAAATGGGAGAGTTATTAAATAAATCAAAAAGTCCTATTTAATCTAATTTTTTTCCCATGATTTTAGGAAACGATGAGCTTATGACTCTCTGGAAAGAAGATAGCAGAACGGAATAATAAGAAAAACTTGAAAAATTCAAGGACTCCACAGGAAAAGTCTTTACTTTTGGGCAGTGCCAGGATCTATTCCAGATGAGATGGGGGGCATCCAGTATGCATATCAACTGGAGAGCAAAAAAGATTCTGGGAGAAAGGAGAAACTGAACACGCCTGTAAAGAGGATTTCCAAAAATAGAAACAGAAGCAGGGCATTATTTCTATCAGAAGGACCTCCCAGGCCCATTCTGGCTCTGAATTAGTAAATAGGTTTTAATTATTTGTTTGGGTGATGGTTAAATTTACAGGTGACAATTTTGGAGGGTAGGATTATAATTAGAGATTAACTCAGGAACAATAAAATGAGAAATGTTCTTAAAAAGATGCATTTCAATGTAGGAATGTAGGTAGTGCCACACACAGGCAGGAATAACCCACTGCACAAACTTATGACAGAGAATGACAAGCAGAAAATTAATTCTGAGGTGTCACATATCTCAGACACGACAAGCCTTTGCAAGGAAATTAAACCCCACACTGGATGCGTATTTCACCAAGACCCATTTCAGCAATATTCTCTACGATTATTAGAACTTCCCCAAGTTCTTCCTGAAATGTCTCGCTGGGTAGAAAATTTGATAAAATTTGTTAAAAATCGTAACTTAGAAGAATACTATGTGTAGAGAAATACATAGTCTTAACTACTGTGTCTGTGGAAATGGAATGATGGAGAGGGACTTGAGATTGTGAATGCCAAACTACGTAATGGTGACACAGGATACCTGTATCTTATTAACTAATAAATGTCTCCCAAAGATACCAGCAGTAGTATAAAAAGAAGTTTTGAAACCCTGAGGTTTTCAAGGGTAACATTTAAAGAGCCTGTGGTGCTGCTTGTGATTGGAGACTGAATATATGCTAAATATATGCATACAAAGTAATCAGAATATCAGAAATGCACGATAGAAATTTTAACATCATGGCAAGGGGTATAACAAACTGATTCAAGATATATCCACGGGAAACAGGAGCCAGGCTGCAGGGAACAAGGTCCTACTATGTGCTGTTTTGTTACCATTGCAACCGATTATTTTTATTTGCTACACTGCTCAAAGAAAACCTGAGTGGAAAAGACAGGCTTTAATAACAGGTGCTGTGAAAGATAACAGCGTAAGTGAGAGTTTCTGGCTGATGTAAGAGGCAGTCTCTGGAATGCTCAGTATCTCTGCAGGCTAAGTGTTAAGCACCAATTCTGAACTAGCCAAGCACAGATCAGGACCACCGAAGCACCGCCAGTGGCCCGCAAGAGAGACCCAAAGAGAAATGACCAAACCCAGCAACTCACAACATTCCTGCACTGCACAAAACATAGCTGAACCCAGCTAGAGGCGGGATAAAAATCAAAGGCTACTTTTCTGCTACATAAAACATGTTAGTGCTTATTTTAGCATCTGTAATGAGACAAAGCAGAAATGAAACGCATGTTATGGGGTGTCTCTACATTCCAGCAAATGCTGTAACATTACAGTGTCCTCCATTACACGAGACAATCCATTGACTGGCACATTTCAGCTGTCACTGACATATTACAAATTAGCAGATCCTCTTCTCTGCAGAAATTATTTCTCTCTGCCATCTTGGTGTGCTCAAGTGGCCCAGCTCTCCCCAGGATGGGAAACACATAGGAAAAATGACTGAACAAATCACTACCGTTAGGGAAACTCCACCACACTTGAAAAGTTTTAATTAAGCTAGTTAAGCTGCTTAATAAAAACTATTTAAAAGGCCCATTCTCTCATTACTGTTATGGACTTTAAAGATCTTGGTCTCAGAGAGTACAAAGTGGTCCAAAAGCAGCCATAATGTAAATAAGAATTAGGGAATTTATTTTCACTGGCATTATTTATAGTTAGTGATCTTCTCATGTTAGCATAATTATCATCTGTTTCTAAAAGGCTAATAATTTCACTCCATTAACCTCCAGATCTACTTCTCTTTCACAAGTAGTTTAACAGATGCCAAAAATAAAAAAAAAAATATAAAATAAAGGAAAAGAAAGATTAGGAGTCTAAGTAATGCAGAAAATTGAGGCTGTTAAAAGAAAGGGTTGCCCATTGCTGTAGCAGTGATTTGGAATTTGTTGCCTACCATATCCATTTGCTGAAAGTTGCTGTGTATGAGCAGAAACAGATTAAATCTTGTAGGTACCACTGTTCCTGGACTCATATAACTAGATCAATATATATATATATATATATAACTATATATATGTATTATATAACTTAAACTAGATCAATAACAGTTTCAAAGGATGCAATAGAGAGTTCTGGTGCTTAAAGCTCTGGTTTCTTTTGCCAGCTCTTCTAGCTCCTTGCACTGCTACAGGCAAATACAATAACTTCTAAAACTGTATAGATAGGAATTGACAGAACTTACCTTTAAATATCTGAATTCATTGATTTTCAATAAGATTTGGGTCTTTGAAAATGAAATTAAGGTTTTAGGGGGAAAAAAGTTGCTAGGATTCAGATGCTGATTAAAAATGACAGTGCCTACAAACATTTAATACCTACACACACACAAACACCCTTCTGTATGTACTTCTAAATCAACCATTACTGAATTGCACCAAAACTGATCAGTGTGGAAATGAGCAGGACCACAAGACACCACCTTTGTGTATTCCAAATTGAGAAAATTATGAGACTCATGCAGAAAAATTTGTAGGGGTGAACATCAGCTAAGAAATTATGAACAGAGTGTATCACCTCCACGTGCTTGCTACCAGCTTACTTCCATAGAAACACTGGCAGAGCATCCTACTCCACTCCTGCTGAACAGGACCAGCCATGCATCCAGGTCACAGAGAGGAGGAGTCAGAAAACAAGATGCCCTGCTCAGTAGGTTTGTTCCATTTTACAGTCCAAAGACATAGAATTGAAATCCACGTTTCAGTAACTCAGCTCAAAACAGCAAATTCTGCAGTTTCCGCTGAGCGGGTCCCCAAACAGCACAACTGCTGTTCCACAGCCAAATGTCAGCAGAGCAACTGAGCCACACACAGGCCTGGAAGGGAAAGGGAGAGCTCAGAAGCCTGGAAGAAAAAGGGAGATCTCAGTGCTGACCAGGGGAAAATAACAAAAAACCCTTCTATATGGTACCTGGTTTGAGCTTCCCTGTGAATCCCTGTCAAGTCAATCTGCTAGGCAGGGTTGGAATATTACATCAGATAACATCTCAATCCCAATTTTTTTCAGGATTGGTACTCCATTACTCTCCCATTTTAGGCAGAAATGGAGCCCACAGCCCAGTTTGCCTCAATATATAAGGACAAGTTTCTAATAACTCTGTGTCACCTTGGAAAACTAAAACACCACCTCTTGTTCTGATATTGTATATGAAAGTATAGCTAAAACAAATTTCATGGCACTGATTAAGTGTCGTGTCCACTAAACTTTCCAGTCCCATTATGGATCTTTCTATATTGGTGTTTGCGTTGGCTGCACAGTGAGGAAGAAAAATCAAATTTCAGGTGCTCCCAGGCATGACAAATAGGCACTGAAGTGGCCTTGAGCACTGGGATGTAGTAACAGAGAGGAAATTGAAGCTTTCAATATTCTGAGATGCCTGAGCCGTCTGCAGATGGCTCTTGGATACTAGTTAGTAATCTAGCAAAAAAAAAA
>VYXB01003342.1:1106505-1205717 GCA_013397135.1 Pachyramphus minor | reverse complement strand
AGAAAAGAAAAGATTCATCCAGTTTTGTTAGGGCTTGTTTTGTTTGTTTTGGTCTTAACACTGGCAAAATAAATAATTTTAATGCATGCAATACAATGTGAGTAATAATAATAATACACACACTAACTTGCAGGGAGCTCATCGCTAAATGAAATCAATGCAAGATTTAGCAAGTCCCTTGCACAGTAACAAATCTCTAGTTTCAGGAGGTTATGGTGCATTTCTGTAATTAGGAGCTTTGTGGAATTTAATTCAAGGTTGCTGACAGAAAGGCTGATGATCAGGAGTATTTTAAACCTGTGACTGACAGTAACAGCAGTGCTGCAGTCTATTGCCTTAGTTGGACTACGTGTTCTGCTCATCTTCATACCCCACCATTTCATTAAATAACTTGATGCTTAAAGGCTCATCGAATTTAAATATATTTCTATATGTTAATCTTTGTATATGTTTGCATTTTATAATTGGAGATATAATTAAAATGCAAAAATTGAATTGTATGCTTTTATTTTGGGGTCTATTTCTATCTGGCAAGTAGAGACCTGTGGAAAAAGAACTCATAGATAAATAGAAGGTCTGAAAATATTTATATATTATATAATCTATTTCGACATTCACTTTTAGTGAATGAAGACAGTATCAGCAGGTGTCTGATAATTAGGTACCATTAGCCCAAGCATAAAGATAAATTTTAATCTGTTCTACTGCAGTGAATTTATGGAGGTTTAATATTTTTAAATTAAGAGCTTCTCTGGTTTAGATTTTCATATATATGGAGGTGTTTCGATTCTGAAATAAATTTTAGTTTTGAAAAAGTCACAAATTATTAGAATAGTCATATTTCCTTTTACAGTTGTCAGGCACTTGTGAGTCAAAAATTTCTGATTTGTTAATACAAATCTCCCTGATCTTCCAGCAAACATAATTCTGTATCTTTAAATAAAATCAACTTAGATTACTTGGGTTGTAGGTCTGGTCAAATGTGTGGAGTACATTAAAGATCAGAACAACAAATTGGCTATTACTCAGTAATACACACAGGTGTGACCCTGCAAAGGTCAACAACCAGACACTTTGTTCAAGTATGGGAAGTTAAAAATAGGCTGTGCAAGTGTAGTTTATATAAATTGGTGATGTACAGTGGCCTTTGGAGGTGAGTGAAAAAGTGTATTTAATTACTTAAAAATTTAATTGATTAATTTCCCCCTCTACATGGGAAAAATATGAAATACAAACAACCCAGAAGCCATAGGAAAGAAATGAAGTGGGCCACTTTATAAGACTATTAGAATTTCTATTGATTTTGTGAATAATTGTGTCCTTGATTATTTTATCTGTCTTTCCACACATTCAGCCATCCCCTACAAATAAAACTTAATTATTGTTTAGATGGAACATGAGCACATCCTCAAGCAAAATAGTATAACTAGTGATGGCACCACAATTCAACAGCTCCCTGAAGCAGTACACAGAATCCATCCAAAATTAAATTGTGTCCCAGCATGCTGCAAATCTGCACTTTGCTGGCTCTCCTTATGTTATTAGACAAAGCCAAGTCAGACAAAGGATGAAACGAGGTTGGTTGAATTCCTGTTTGTCCCTCCAAGCCAGCACTCACATACTTACAGAGCCTCAGGACAAGCCTGCACACTGTACAAGGGCAGTGATTCCCTGGCTCTCTGCTTCAGGAGCATGGAGAGGAGAGGTCTGTGTTCCTCCTCACTGAGGAAGAACTGAATTAAACTGAGAGAAGGAAAGCAGCTTGTGGAGGATCCCTGGGTTGGAGCAACCAGGACACCCCGATATTGCAGGGTTTGTGTAGTGCCAGTCACAACACTGAGCTGATGTTTCAGACCAGCTGAAGACTCAGGCAGGTATCACAGCACCACTTATGTTCCAAGTGGTAAAGTGGTCCCAAGTGGTAAAATCTACTTTATTTTGAGATGTTCTTCATGCCTCCTTTCAGTTGAAGAAGGGTTCTTTGGAAAGTACCATCAGTGCTAATACAACCAAAGCCCACACCCAGCCATGACATTTCTGTAAAGGTTGCAGAAACACAAACAAGAGCTGGACTCAGCAGCTGCCTGTCATCTATGCCAGTCCTAGATGCCAGAATAGAAGACTGATTTAAAATTGCATGATTTAAAATGTACATAAAAAACTTGGGTTTATCCAGACTGGATCACTACTTTTATAAGTACATCTTGTCACATTTTCCAGGCAGTTTAACCTTTTGAAACTACCAGCTATTACTGGCCCAAAACCATTCTTTAGGTGTAGAAGGTTTTTAAATTCAAAATACACTTGGTACTTCTGTTTCAAGTAAAGATTAAAAGCTAGTAAAAAGAGTTTCACACTGAGCTAAACCCGCCCCAGAACGATGTTATAAATATGCAGTGACCACAGGGAATAAAAACAAAAAAAAGACCATTCAGCAAAAAAGCTACTTCCTTTTCAGGATCAAATATGATCCTCAAGATCCAAGAGAAAATGATGAAAATGATAAAAAATTACACTGACTGAGAACCTGTGGCAAAATTTAGAAATATTCTTCAGTAATATGTAAGAGAACAGGGAAATAATCATCAGTTTATGGTTCTAGATTAATTATTAATCTCACTGAGATGACCATACTCAAGGCTTGAGTAGAGATATCAAACTGCAATGAGATTGAGGAATTGATGTTACTGAATCCAAAGGAAAAGTAAAGCTTGATGTTCTCAAATACACGGTCAATAGTCTGATAAAGAAAGTCTGATAGCATGATTTATCTAATAAATCTAATACATTTAGGCTTGAAAAGAGAAAATACACTATGTATGTTCTAAAAGGTTGGATGAAGTAACTGGGGAACTACAAATTCATTAGTCTGACCTCAATAGTATGTGAGTCTTTAGAACACACTTTGAAAGATTTTATATAATGGAGATAAATGGAAACAAAAATTATGCAATACCTGTTAACTGAACAGAATAGCTTTTGCTTGTGCACTTTCTCAAGAGAGAAAATAGAAAAAATAGAGGAAAAAAAAGGAAAAATAGAACAAGAGTCTACACGTATTTGTAGGCAAATGAGCACATGTAAGGCAAACATGAAGCTATCATGTTTTCTGTAATATTCCATGTGCAGCTGTGAATGCTTTTACTAATTCCAGTTAATCTGCAGAGCTATGAAGTGAGGGAAGGGAGTGTTGGCCACAGTACTGGAGTCATCTCCTACTTCTCGAACACTGTAACTGAATCCTTCACATCCTCCTGGACTCTACCACAGCTGAGCAGATGGAGCCTCACTAAGCTGCTCATTCAAACACAAATGCATAATAAAGCAATCAACACTAAAGCTTTGACTTGATACCAAAGCAAAGGAACAGGAATAGTTTTACTAAAAGTGCTTCTCACTTAAACCTTTCTGTGATTCTTCTAATAGAGTGAAGGTGGTTCAGGACTAGCAGCATACAATTAAATCTGAGTAAATCTGGCTTACATTTAAAAACAATTAAATCAAAACTAAAAGAAAGACAGTTTGCAACAGCACAGTATGGCTTTGCTTTTATGTGATGCATCAACTTCAAGCAGCTCTGCAGTTTGCTGAGTGTTTGTGTCCTTGCAATTAAGGCAGAGCTCATTCCTGACAACCTGAGCTAAGAGAGTGCCTTTTGGTTTGCTTTTAGGGTGGGTTTGTTTGGTTTTTTTTGAAAGGTCTGACACTTTTCTCTTTTGTACCTGCTCCAGCTGAAATTTGGAAGGTTTTTTTCCCTTTCCGGTAGTCAAAGCTATTAGAGAACAGATAAAACGAGGAAGAAAAGTTCTTCCTGCTCAGCTTTCTAATATAAAGATTTTTCTGCTTTCATTTTTTTTTTTAATTCACTGAAATCTGAGGGTCAGTAGAAAGTGTGCCATTTAAGTATCTCTTTTTCATGAAACCACGGCAGAAACCATCCATGCCTTTGGGATAAACACACTGAAAGATGATCTTTTGTTCTCTTTCCCATGGCTGAAGTGAAATTGCTTGCACCCACTGGATTATAACTTCATTTTAAAGGGGTTTTCTTCATAAATGCAAAGCAGGCCTCAGACTATATAGAAAGATAGATGGGGCAGAAAAGGATAAGGGATCCACGAGAAGAATAAGGAGTTTTCTCCTACTTTGTGGATTTCTCACTGTGATTCTGACATATACTTCCACCAGACAGAGTAATTCTGACTGCAAACTTTTTCATAGCACCTCTCTTGAATTTAAGAACATTGCCACATAATTTGTGATCTTGTGCATTCCAGCCCCTTACATATGGCCCTACTGTTTTGTCAGGATGCATTCCTGTCTCCTTTTATTAAATACCCCAAGGACAGTATTAGTTGCAAGACTATTAGGCAAAGAAGAGAATGTGGAATGAAGTCTTAATTCTGAATTCCCTGACCAGTCCCATGGTTCAAGTAGAAATAAAGAGTATGGAAGAAATCCAAACAGGAGGAGAACACAGATTTCTGTGCTTATTCAAAGGATAATGATGTCCTAAGGGAGCCAATAAAAGAAATGGAAATTGTGAGAAGGACACCTCCAGTACATCTAGTAAATCTTGTAGGAAAACACAAGAACAAAAATCAATAATAAGAAACTATTTGTGAGGATGCTAAATAAAGCAAGCCAGGAACAAGACCTTTGAAATGCATATATTGTAAGCTGAATTCTAATACTTCCAAATAATTATTCATAATCCAGGTTGAAATTCAGTAAGAATGTTTACCCAGCATCTACTTCTTCTTTTGTGTAACCTGACTTTATATAAATGATCAGGGAAAGAGAAACATGGCAAACCTCTTCAGCATAGTACAGTATTCTCTCCAAACAATGTTTGCATTTACCCAAAAGATGTGTGCATGTTTAAGAAAAATAGTCCATGTCCTATTTTGTTCCATTTGCATGGATGGTTAGTCCTGTTAAAGCCTATTGATTGTCATGTAAGGGGAACAGCAAAACACAAGTGTGAGTTCAGAACACCAAAGTCACATGCTGCACCACTTCACAAATATACCAGCAGAGTCCAGGAGTATTCCAAAGTATTCCAAAATCAGCCTGGCCATTCTATGTAGCAGGCATAACAGTGTATTTTATATATGCTATTCGTTTGAAGGGGACAATCAGATTTGCATATAATTATTGCCATTATCTGTTTCTACTAAAACTAAGCACAATGAAAAAAGAGTCTAAAAGGGTTTTGCATAAGTTTGAAAAGACTTGGGGGAAAAAGTCACTGAGTGAACTAGAATGATACTTGGCAGAATCCAGGAATGAATCTTCAAATGTGCTATAAAAAATATGGATTAAAGAAAAGTAACCCACCCAAAATAGACACATACTTCTAGTCCAATACTTACACAAATAAAATAACTTGTATTCACTAATGACCACAATATGCCTCCAAAAGGTAAGTTCCTAAATACTTATGCATTGCTTTGAACTCTAGAACTATTTTTAAGTGAATTGTTTTGAATGAAAACTGCACACTTCAGCAGTACTTATGTTTTCAGGTAATCCAAAATTCATCTGAAAGTTCAAAGAGATTCATATATAAAGTATTGGCATTTCAAGTGGCTGACCCTTAATCTGTCAAATGATATATCTTACAAACTACGGCAGAGGTCTCTTTTCAGAATACTTCAGATGTTTATCAATAGTAATAAAGCTTGGCAAAGATAGAGGCTGTGATTGAAGTTCGTATCAATATAGCACAAGGTCCCAAGGAAGACTTTTTGTCTCACTCAAAGCTTTTTTAAAGATTTAACTGGAAAAATGTTAATGTTATCGTAAGGTTTCCCTGCACTGGACCCACATTCACCCTGAAAGAGTTTCCCACACATTGTCACAGTTATTAAATATTAATGATTATAAACAAAAAGTCCCTTTTCAGTACCACACTAAGCATGGCATTTACATTTCAGGAACTGATGAATGATGACAGTGGTAATTCTGAAATTATTTGCTGCCATCAAAATTTGGGCAATTAAAATAACTCTTTCTCTAAATATTCAAGCATAAAGCACAGGAAAAGTTCAAGTAAAAAACCCTCAATTCTTATTCTTTCATCATATTTTATAATTGAAAAGCTAGTCGTATCCAAGTCTTAGAACATTTAATAACTGCATTTCCACCTTGTATTTTTCCCTTGGGGTGTGCTTCATTACACGGGTGCACAACTGAGTAACGATGGTCGGACTGACCTCTCCCTTCTCTTAAAAGTCCAAGATGAATTTGCACTTACTATAAATGATAAAAGTTTTATGGACTAATGACAGTTTAAAATACTTTTTTCCCCCACTTTTACTGCAGCCCTGTCATTAAGACTAACAATCTAAAGTAGCTAAGAGAATGAGTAAGCAAGATGATTTACACAGATGATAGTGCGATGGTAAGAAGTGGGGAAAGATTCTTTGAAATTTTTTTTTGGAATTGAAGCATTAAAAAGATTTACACCAAGGTCTTTAAGTGAAAAGAGAGCATTGCCAAAGAGGTCTGGCAAGCTCTTCTATCAATAAAATACTCTGATCCATAAATTTAGTCAAACTCTCAGCTTAAAACCTGATTAGAAGTTAGAAGGATCTTGCTTTGTTACCAGGGATAGCCCACCAATCCAGTATCCAAAGGGATTGCCTATGGAGATCAGACAGGATAGCAACACTTCTATAAAATCTTCACCACCATGGCATCTCCTATGCCTTTTTTTTTCCAGGAGGCCATGTACAAAAATTGAGGAAATATTTAGCATGAGAGAACACAGAATCTAATACAGAACAAAGTCATGTTGACTTTGTTCTGTATTTTATATCAGACTTTGTTCGACAAAGTCTGTTTAGGCCTGGACACAGCAGTAAAACCTGTATGTTTTTGTACCTGGCTGATCTCTACCATACAACAAGATTTAGGAAAAGTCATGCCACAGCTTATAAGGTTTAGGTTTTAACTTCTTTCATAATGTGCTTTAGTTAAAGGTTAATTTAGAACAAGCTTCTACCATTTTTATTCATTAGAAATAGCTTCAGAAGGCACTAATCAGACCTAATCAGGCATAGGGCAGGTTCAGAGTCAAGGCTTGGATTTTATAACTGTACCAATACATCCATTTGCAATTTGAAAGCAATAGTATTTGATGCATTTCACAGCAAAATTTCAAGATAAACCACAGAAAGAACACAGAAGGCTTGCAGTTGCTCAGTACAGCAGAACATTATTATTTGTTGGGTGCTAAAAATGGTCTGAAGGTTGTAAAACATGAGTGTTTTGACAGTCATTGCTTCCAGATCAGCTGTTCATGACATTTCCACCAACTTGGATTGCAGCCCATCCAGATCTAGAAAACAGGTGCTATCCAATCTTGGACTTCACCCAAAATCAAAAGAGTAAGGATAGATACTCATATGTCCTCACCCTCACCCTCTAAGCCTGAATAGAGTGACAAACTTCATATAGGGTACCCCAGCAGTCTGATTCTAGTAGGAAGAAAAGCAAGGAACTAAAGAGGAAGACAAGGAATATGTTGGTTGCTTGGTCATCTTATGCCATAGTAATTCATGCATCTCTGCTGTCTGAGGGCAGCAGGTTGCCACTATTTTGACATCTCTGAGGAAAATTTTTTAACCCCCAAACAGAAATATGTCGAAAGAAATCCACTTGGATGGCAGCCACTGCACACATCCTGTGCAACTTTACTCTGAAGTTGAATGAGGACACTGCCTTGGTTAGCTGCTACATCATAGTAGCCTTGAGTCTCTATGGAAAATTTTGATAAGCAGCTGAATATCATTCAGGAATTGTTATGCTCCTCAAGCCAAAAAAGGGTGGAAGAAGAAGACACCGAAAGGGGAGGAACCCTCCATAACCAACACTACCTTTTTCAGGTCACTGCTGTGATTTGGCAGTCTACAGGCAGGCAGAAATATCAAGAAATTTAAACTCTGGTTACACAAAGGTTACTGATGGAAGCATTTACAAACACATCCTTGGAAAGAGACAGATCCCACTCCTGTTTCTGCTCAGCCTTTCCTCAGCTGAACTTGGAGCACTTGAAGGTCCAGTTTCCAATTCAGCTTTTGCCCAGGTCTTGGGCTACATACTGAGCAGCATCAACACCCAGCTGTAATGCAGTGTCACAAAATCCAAGTATTGGCACGGTAAAATAATTCATAAAGAGCCAATACTGCATCAAAAGAAAGTCAACCTACAAGTCTTATTGCCAATCTTTTATCTCCATCATGGAATATAGTCATCTCTCCAACCACAGATATTACCTGTTGCTGTCTAAAATACATTTAGTGACTCTCGTGGTATTCTGAATGAGATAGGGAAAAAAACCCCCCATCACTAAAATTCTGGCCAAAAAAACAAGGAAAAATTGGCAAGCATTTTCATGAGTAAATAAACTCGCTATTTCAAATTACAAGAGAACCTGTCCCAGTGTTACAAGCATTCATTCAGAAACATACATTCACAGGTGCATAAGGAAGCTCCAAAGATGGATATGTCATAAATAAGAAACAGGCCAGAATGTGAACTTCAGAATGACAAACTGAACACAGAGATTTAAAGCTGTTTTAGGAAGGTGTTTTTTTCACATTCACCAGTTTGGAGAGGGACACCTCTTCTGCAAATGGAACTACAGCAACTCTTCAATGGCAGATGGTAAGTGTGGTTATAAACAGAATGATTTTACTCTCTTGTCAACATATAAATATATGATCAAGTTGTCAGGAATTTTATATAGGTTCCTTTTTCATTGAAGGAAGATTTGCAGGTATTTCTTCAGTTATATAAAAATATTATTAAATATTTAGCAGGAAACTTCCGTAGAATAACAGCATTTTCCACCCCTTAGCATCTTGTACAGCAGCCTGGGAAACCAAAACAGGTCATGCATTGAAAAACAGTTTTCAGAACAGTTCATTAAAAAGCACTGAAGAGTGCTTGTTGCTTACATATCCTTCCCAGATGATGTGTTGAGTGCACACATGCAAGCCCTCATTCCTTACAGACCTGGTCTCAAGAGACTGAGTGAGAGAGTTAAAAGTGGGAAGACACATTACTCATCCAAGTATGAGAAGTTAGAAAGGTTGAGAGGGGATTACAAATGTCATTTTTGTACCGAATCTCTTTCACACTAAGCACTGTTTACTGCACACGTTCACACAACAGTGCCCTTTGGCTGCACAATCACAGAACCATTTCAATCTCAAGTATCTTACAGGAGGGAAATGCTCCATATTTCTCTTGTTTTCAGTGTGTTTGGGAAAGACAAGAAACTTATAAAGAAATGGTTTCTTTTCTCACACGTTTTTCCTCTCACGTGAAATTCAGTTTTTACATACTGCATATTGATTAGCTGCACAGTGTTGTGATTTGTAGCACTTCACAAAATCACAGAATTTAAGTTGTGGAATGAATTTAAGAGTGTTTGTTGCAGAGTCCCGACGGTGCCTGTTGTCAGTAGATGGCAGCATGTGGCCGCTCAGCTCACACGGACTCTGCCAAAATGCTTACAGGGGAAACAAGCCTTCAGACAGAAACAGCTGGGTCTTTGTAAACTCACATCCCTCTGTGTTTTTTCACAGCAAAATATTGTAGTCATGTCTCTTAGAAATCCTTCAGGGATTGAGTCAAACAGTGAAGTTTTCCTTGATTCTCTGTTTGGTTCTGATTCTGTGTTTTTATTGTAGGTTTGTTTGTTTTTAAACTAGCTTTACACAGAAATTAAAAGATTTCTGTAAAGCAGAGATAATCTGGACAAAGTCTCTTGGTACAGACACTCAGAAAGGTTTGTAAATTTGGAATTCCAGCCCCGCATCTGCAGTTCAGGACAACAGTTCTAGCAATAAAAACAGCTCTTCTAGCCCTGTCTCTTCGGAATTCTTGACTTACACAAGATATTTTCTTGCTATCAAACAATACTCACACATACATAATGTTTGCTCTCTTTCCTACCTGTATAAAAGGCAGCAGCTGTGTATCTAGCAGTACACACCTAGCAAATTTAAAATAAAGAATTCCAACATTTTACTACTCTCTTGAGTCATTTTTGTATGATAATTTAAATGGAAGCAAAACCCAAGTAAGTACCATGTACAGATTTCAGTCATTCCAAATTCCTAATTCTCTACGTTTTCCAATACAAAATGGCCTTGAGATAACGAGCACTGCTGTTTGCACTTGCAATCTGCAGTCTGCTTCTATGAGTAAGCAATTATATTAAATGCTGTGGGCAAAGTAACAAAAGCGTATTTTTGTATGTAGGGTTTATTTCAATTCATGTGATGTCGTCCTCCAGGTTAGGAAATTTAGGGTGCATTTATAATAGAGTTTTCACAGTGGATAGGAAAACTTCTCTCTCCTACCCCGTTAGTGGAGCCTGGATATATTCTTTTCATTTTCTGACAATATAGAAGCTTAACAGTGTGTTTTACTGATAATTTTATAAAAGTGCAAGGAATCAACAACCAGCTCATGCATCCCCTGTGTTGCGTTGATGCTACAGCCAGAATGACTTGGCCATTTCAAAATAAATGTTAAAGAAACAACAATGTGATCAAGATTTCTGTTGTGTTTTTCTTACCTGATATGTTTTCATTAACCTTCTTCTGTCTCTCAGAAGCAGCTAAAATTTCACTTTTTCCACGTTGCAAGTAGCAGCTGCTTCAGCACTGTAGTGAAAGAAAACCCTTCTGTCAAACAATACAGTACTTTTATATTACAACATATCACACAATTGATCTTAATGAAACAAGGCATCAGGAGGGCCTTCAAACACATGAAAGCACATAGAACTTCATAAAACAGCAAGTCCATTTGGCTTTTTCCTGTAAGGGTGGTTCACATGGCTCCCATGCCAGAGGTGGGATAGCTGGAGTGTGGAACACTGATGGAAGCATTGGCTGTGAAACCTCTGCTCCTCATGGCCTCACGTGTCACAACATACTTCAAGACTCTGAGGTCTGGGCACCCAGATCAGAGCCTCTCCCTATCCATGTCCTGCAGCCCCAGGACTCTCGGTGCCTGTCAGGAGGAGCATGTGCTCCCCAAAGCTTCACCTAGCAGCTCCTTGAATTATTTAGTCCCCAAAAGTCTGTCTGTCAAGGAGTAGTTGAAAACAGCTGCTCGTTCCTGGAGAGCATCATTAGGTGATTATTGCTGTAGACTAACTCAAAAAGTCCAAATTTCAATATGTCTTTGAAATTTGGTGTGATTTGAGGTGCAACAGATGAACTGCAAAGAAGGATGTAAAAATCCTTTGTACTGCTAAGCAATATTAATGGAGTAAAATGATGATGGGATTTAAAGACCCCAAGGTAATGGCAGTTATACGACAACAATTATAGTAAAGAATGGCAGTAAAAGATCTGTATCAACCTAATATTGTAAACACAGGGAGACAGATTTTCAACTACTCCACTACTTCTAATGCTGCACTGATATCCTACTTGGAACTGTTGCTTTGCAGTTTCTGAGGATACCTTATATGCAGCATGACAACTGGAAATACAGCTCTTTATCTCATTGATAAATACTCTTCTCATCCTCTGATTTCTATTTTATTACCTCTTTTTCCTTATTACCTTACCATTAATCCCTATTTCCTCCCTGAATTCTCTTTCCCACTGTTTCCTGCCCTATTTCTTCAGGTCTTAATAAATTTAATGTATCATAACACTGGGGGGGGGAGGGAAGAACCTTCTCTGAAGTAGCATTTAACAAAGATAAGGTTAAAAGAGGGGCAACAGGATCTAATGTCATTGTATATTTAAATGCTGCTAATAGTACATGAGCAGGCATGCCAGAACTCACCAGCTGTCCCTAAAGGTACAAGCCAGCTTTCTGCCTCCTCACATTATAGCCCAGTTTAACCTCCGTTGTAACATAGCACAAAAATATTATAAAATCTGCTTCACTAGAACCAGAGGTCTAATTTATCTGCTTTCAGAAATACATTGTTCTGAAGAGTTGGAAATTCAAAGATCAGTATTACAGATGAATAACACAGCAGAAATTTAATAGTATTATAGCATTGGTTGAAACAGAGGGTTAGAGCTTGAATAGCAGGAGAAGATTCTTCACAGATATCTGTATGTATATGAAAGATATATCTGTAGATATATTTATATGTATATAATTCAATATATATAAATAATATTTCCTATATGTACAAACTATGACACCATAAAAACTAAGCAGAATTTGGCATACATTTGAGTCATGCATGGAACATAGTTGTCGACATAGAAACATGCAAGAAATTAAGCCACAATTAGCAGAGAAAAGAAGCTAACTGTGCTGCCTCTAGCTAACAGCACAGCCATTGAGTTGCAGGTAATAATATCTGATCTAGACAGTTTCAGATGTTTAGGTTAATTGGCACCTAAATGGAATTAGAAAACAACAGGTCAAAATTCATGAGGAGCCACATACTCACTCCCTGACCTCACTATTAAGAAGCAAAAATAGAGCCTACAAATTAGAAAGAGAATTAATTTCTAGGTAAGTGTGTGAATACAAAGCACCTGGATAGTTAATTTTGAATATGTTCATCTGAATTTGCAACTTCTAGTATTTTCAATAGGCTTTTCCAGGCTACTACATGTCCTGTATTTTCTAACACTGCCTGCATTAGGTAGCCCTTGTCCTTATGCAAGTTCTTGTACTTACAAAACTTGGTCACTTAAATGCTTATAAAACAACTTTTCAGTTCAGACACTGACACAAAAGTTTCTAATAAAGTATCAGTTCCCATTCTCTCCATGTGTGTATCAATGCTTTGGAAATGAAGCCAAGTCACAGAAATGAGGCCTGGATTAAAGAGGCAGTGCAGCTGCAGAAGCCAGTTGTGATGCACCACTTGAAGTTCTGACTGAGTTTCAAAAGCCTAAGCACAAAAGATCCGAAAATTATTTTTAACAACCTGGTCCCATCTTGAAGGAGAAGTAGGAAGGAGGAACGAGAAAGGAGAATGAAAGATGAGAGCACGAGATCAAGCTAAGGATACAAGCCGTGCTTAGATAAACCAAGGGCAAGATTTGATGCAGTTTCCTCTGCAGTCAAATTGTTGGGTACGTAATGGTCCCACTCTGAGTCACTTTAGGCACAAAAAGATTCTGGAAGTAGGCAATACACCATGTAAAACTACAAACCAATTCGTTATTGACTAATACACAAAATGATTGCTAGGATTAATGAGCTCCCAATCCAATGGTTGAGAAATTCACTGCACTAGAGATATCATCCAACCAACATTTGCTGGACAGGCAAATCATGTGAGTCAGCTTTCCTCAGTTTGTCCTCGGGACAGGTTGATCCTTGCTGCTGCAGACTTGCCATCCTCAGCCTCCTTGTTTTCTCCTTAGGGTTGTATAGTTTTCCGTATTTGTTTTTCCTTTTGAATCTTTGAGCTGCCAGCTGTGCCCTTCTCACCAACCCTATCTGCAGTTTCTAACACTGGCTTTGCAGGGCTCTGTTCTGTGCAGGCTTTTGCAGCTCCTGCTATCAGGTCAGCAGGTTGCTCAGAAGTCTGAGCTGGGGCTACACAAGCACTGCTGAGTTCCTGCTGGGTCCTGGATCACAGACAGCTGAATCATTGGGACAAGGTTACAGGTACAACAGGCTGCCCTGGAAAACTGTTGACATTCTCTTACCACCTCTTTTATTGTCAGATTGTGTTGCTGTGATGGAGCAGAGAGCAGCAACACACACTTAATAAAATAAAAACCTCTTTGCGTCTCATTCAACTCTGACACAGCAGTGATAGCAGCAGAGGATTCACTGTTTGGGAGCACTGAGCACACAAAGGCAGGCAGAAGCACATAACAGACCTCTTCATTTGCACTAAGAAGTTAAGCAACAATAAGCCTACTTATGCCTGCAGGTGGTTCAGTGCCTATAATGTTTGGCTTGGGTTTTAATGCAGAAATATCAAAAGCTGTTAGTGGCAATGCTGAATGACCTCCTGCCTACAGTCAGTGATTTTCTTTTAATACTGAACACATACTGCAGAGCGACTGATCATATTTTGAGACTCATTAAGCAGTCACAAGTGGAAGGAAAAGAGGCACTAGCTAACTATCTCTGCCCTGACGAGTAATAGCAGGATAAACCACTGCCAGCCCTCCTGCACACTCTGGGAATGCATCAGCAAGGAAAGGTTGGTGTGTGTAACCAGCAACATGTGCCAGATGTGACACTGCAGGAAAAACACAGGAAGAAGGAAAAAGGCATAATGGATATAACAGCCCAACATGTGGCACTCTGTCTCTCCTGTGAGATGAAGAAATTTCCATATCTTACCACGAAATCACATCTAACTGCATGAACCCACTGCTTCATTCAGTTGAGCAGCGAAATAACTGCTTTCCACCTTTTCTCAGTTGGAAGGCCCTTAAAATGTTCCAACATTCCAACACTACCAATGCAAATGACCTTTTAAATGACATGTTTTTCCCAGTTATTATTATTGATCCCTGAAAAGAAATGCATTAAACTCAGGACAACAGGTCAGCAGCCACTGAATTAGACCCTTTGGCATAAGCAGGGATCTGCACTTGGACCATTTCCATTCACACATACATGGGGCTGCTAAAAGAAGCTTGCAGAAAAACTAGTAAAGCACTTCCAAATCCTCTCCAACTGCTGTGATGAGAAGGAAGAGTGACAGATAGAGCCAGACATAAGCCACTTCAATATAACTTCTTTTTTTTTTCCTCTTTTTAATGTCCCAGCATCTTCCCACGCCCTGCAGTAAGGTTTGTCTTGCCAAACCCATTCTGTTAAGCAGTAGTATCAATTGGTTTCATCCTGAATACTGGTTGTCCTAGAAAATTAACTATGGTAAGTGTTTCTAGAAAATTGGTGCAAATGCTGTAAGCTTATGGAAATCGCAATTACTACACAAAAATTCCTGGTAACTTAAAAGCTTTCTGAAATAACTTTGAAGAAGTCCATGTATGTCAGGTTGCACTTGCCTAAACTTATGTCCACTGTTGCTTTGGACTGACTGGAGCATCACTACTGATGAGAAAGCACAGAGCATTATCTGTTTATACCAATGTTTTTGACTCCTCAAATGAATTTTGAACACACTATTGAAGATTTCTGTTTGCTTCACTGAGCTATGTGCAATCTGGCTGCAATGTGCCTTATGTGATCTGAGAATAAGGAGGGAACTGCACCATTGCATGAAATCCCAAAATGTCTTTTATGAATTATTTAATCCCACAAAGCCTATTTCCCTTGATTCATTACTTTATTCACAATACTTGCTGTTTGAAAAGTTACGGTAGTACTTGTCTCCACTAATCACCAGATCAAAGAAGGCCGTTAGGGTGTTAATTTTGGCAACACTTTTGAAGAATGTCTTTTGATTTGAGAAACCTAACTTCTCTCATGCACCTGGGCATTTTCTTGTCTTCTTCCCTCCTGATTCCACTCTCAAAAGAAAAGGAAAAATAAGTCTGTCAAATCTTTCTTTCTCTAACTCTGAAACTTTTAGAGATGGCAGAGGCTTTTCAACTTCTCTTACAACCATAAAAAAATTGACAGAACTCTGCAAGAAAAATGAGAGCATGATAGATTTGTCAAAGACTCAGTGGATAAAAATGAATGCAACCAGACATATATATGTCTCTTTCTGCTGCAAGTGAAAGAAAACCTCTCCAGAGTCATCAGCAGGAATACGCTGTTCCTCATTTTCCAGTCAGACCAAGTTTACAGCTTTGTCTCCCTGTTGGCAGAAGGATGATGTCTCCTGTTCAGTCCAGCAGTATCAGGCCTGATGATACTGGTGATACCCAATTATGCAATTTTGGACTCCTGTAACTTCAAGGCCAGTGGAGGCCAATTGCTACCACAGTTTCCAGAACCAGGGAAACCTCCAGTTTTTGTTTCAGTTCTTTCAAAGGTAATGTAACATTCACTGCTATATTTCAGTTTTCATACAGGTATCTATCCCCTGAGCTGGATGGTAGAGTAAAATCTGAGGTCAACACAGAACAAACTGCAGTGTGACCTTACACAGGAATTGTTAATAGGTCACTCATAAATCATTGCTGCTCACCTTACCTAACACAGGTGGTCTCACCACACCATTTTTAGACAGCTTGCCCTTATTGAGAAGCGTTTTTCAGAGCAAAAGGCAAAGTTAAATAGCACTGACTGGGGTATGTGGCAAACTTAATTGCAAACCCATGGCCCTACCCCAAGCTTCTGGTCCAACAAAAAAAACAAAACAGTTTCTCCAAGCCAGCTTCTCTTTCCACACATTCGATTGAATTTCAAGCACCCAGTCTCCAGAGATCACAGACTTTTCAAACAACAAACAACAACATGAACTACCTTGTTTCAGGGAAGATTCCTGAGGCCCTCTGATTTCTTCCAATGCTGAACAAAGGAGCACCTTCACAGCAGCTTGGCCAGTTCTCCAAAACAGCTGTGCCAGCAGCTAGAGTCTGCCTTTCTTATTCTCTTCATCCATAGAGGGAAACAGTTTTTTCAGAGGGTCGAAGCATAGCTTCATCCAAAGTTCCTCAGTGGTTCTGGTCTGGATTCTAAACATAAAGGAGCTTGTATTGATTTCCCCAGTCCTGAACAAACCTTCCAAAGGTAATTTTCTGCTCCCCAGCAGATATGAACCCAGCTGAGCCACACTTTAAAAGGAAGGTGGAAGGAATTGTGCTTCCTCTCTACCCCAGCTGCCTAATGACAAGCTTACAGACAGGGCCTGGGAAACACAAGTTCCTTCATAGTGGCATGAGGGAAGCTCAGAAAATTTCCTGTCCTCCCTGGGACATGAAAATGTCTTGTGAATGATTGGAAGACGATAAAGAAAACAAAGAATTTGTGTCAGTTTTCAAAAACCAACCAGTTATGGACTTAGCCCTGAGATCTTGAGGTTTTTGTCAACCTGCTTTAACAGTTCCTATAATAAAATGCACGTTCTGGATGTTTTACGAACAATTTTATCTCGTGAGGCACCAAAGGCCACTGGGGTATGTGCTGGGCCAGATTTAGAACAATAAAAAAAGAGTAACACAATCTGACATCTGCTGATAAACAATGTGAAAATAGATGCAAAGCACGATGTTTCAATTGCTGATTCAAGTCACTGCTTATGTTGGAAATTATGTAAATAATGACGTACCTATTTTGGCAAATTTGGCCAGAAAAACAATGTTTTTAAAAACCACATGGAACCTGCTTAAGGAGTAACAAGACATGTTTTTCTCTATCTTTAAGAAAGTTCACTTGGGCATGTTGTCATTCCTTTAGGCTATTTATATCCATGACTTGTTAAAACTCTATTAAAAATAATTTATTTGTGTTGTCTTTTAGAACTAGCCAGAGTTCACCTTGATGTTAGCAATTGTACATGTGCTATACAGATATTTTCTTATCACTTCTTATATGAAAGTTGACAGTAAAAAAAAATTGCATCTTTTTATATAAGAGATTGTCACAAAAATGAAGGGAAAGTGGATTTTGAAACATTCACCGAACAGTATTTTTTTCAATACTAAATGAATGCAATAGCAAATTTAATCTCTCAAGTCACAATCATCATTTTAGCATAGCTCTGGGACTATTTTTTCCCATATTATAAAGTTGGAATATTTTTAACAGAATTACGCAGCAAATATTTTTGACATAATACAGATTGGCATCTTTCATCTCCTGGATTAAACATGAACCACATGTTAGAGCTGTGCTGATATGGTTTATTCATAGTCAATTAAAAACTGTTAAAAATTTAAATTCACAAAAAAAACCAAAAAAAACCCACCAAAACTTCAAAATGAAATTACTGAATTTTGGATCTTAGAACCCTAGGGATAAATTAAACACGGCAGCCACAGCATAAATGACACATGAGGGTTCATTCTAAATGAGAAAATATTCCTTTGCAAGAAATGAACTGATTAAATAATTTATCCATTTATGATGAAGAAAACATATTAAAAATTTTGAAGGTAGAAAATAAAACCCTGAGAGTGTTAATAAAGGGCCACTCTGCCCTCAAACGTTATGATTGCTGTCTGGATATTTAGTATTGCATAATTCTAGGTATTATGGCTTCTAAAAACAGTTTGATTTAATAGCTCTCCTTACCCAGTTACAAACAAACCATTTTCATTTAAAGCAGAATTTTCATCATTACTTTTCTGTGTTATTATACCTTCCAAAATATCTTCCATGTTCTTGTCTGGACATAGTTTATAAGCTTTGGAAGTTTAACTATTCTAGTTAATTATAATATCTAGTAGACCTTAAGATAAAAATGGGGAGAAATTGAGCAATCTTAACTTTCTAGCAAGTGTAAAGCACTAATTTAAATTGAAATTAATCTATTCCTGGAGTACTCCCTGCACTGTGACACAGAAATATATAAAATACTGTGAGTGATACAGTAGATTAAATAGATAATGTGTTTCGCCTGTCAGAGTAGTTCATATGGTTCCAGTTCCAGAAAGTTTCTCTGTTGAAGATGTTTATAGGTGACAAAAGAAAATGAAGTGAGGCAGATGCTGAAATTAGTTCTTGAAAAGGACTTTCATACAGGCTGCAGTATTTCACTGAATGGGAATTACTCATGATCAAAGAACATTCAATTCACCAAAAAAACCCCACATAAATAAATTTAAAAAAAAAATACACACAAATAACATACTTTTCTTGTGACTATTACAGCTGAACTCTTACAAATTCTTCCTCACATAATCAAATATTATTGTGAATTTTTGATGGAAATTTTGGTCTAGTTTCTGTAAAAGCAGGAATATTGGTCACCAAATCGTCTTACAGGCCCTGTTGTATGAATTCCCTTAATATTTGCTCAGATATTTTGCCCAGCATTAAACTTTTTTAACAATTACAGACTTCCAGATGTCTCTTTTTATTCATTCATTCATGTTTATAAAAAGCTTGAAAATGTATTGATTACTGCTACTGCAGTTTTAATTAGTGACTTGCCCTCATCATTCTTCTTCCAGTATCCTCAACATATCTGCTAACAGTTTTGTTTTATCCAAAGGACTGTATTTGTCCATAAAATTAGATCTGGATGTGACTTTGTATTCACACAGAGATCTGTGCTCATTGGTAAACTATGTTATACTTCACTTGCTTGAATTTTTAAACTTCTTTGAATATATATGTAAACTACAAATTAGTAAGTACTTGTGACTCATTTCTCTTTCAAATAGTTTTTGAGGTCAAAAATCAAGTTAAAGGGTATGGAAGAAAAACAGCTCAATGTGGTGGTCCCTCATAGCCTTCTTAAACCCAGCTTTAAATCTAAACATGCAATGAACTGCTTTGAGCATCTGGACTAGAGTCTGTCAGTGCAACAGCACAGATCCATTACCTGGGTTAAAGCAGGAGCAGACTATAATTCCCTGTTTAGATCAGTCATTATGGAAAAAAACAGCACACTGGATGCACTGGGCAAAGAGACTTTTTGTGTAACCCAAATTAAAGGGTGTGACACAAAATTCTGGTGGAGAGGTCTCCTCAGCTTCAGGACAAACTTACAGGTCAACCTGAAGAGAAGTGAGCACCGCAGATAAATGAGGGAAAAATGAATAAAGAAAAATGAGTGGGTAAGAGGATGGACAGCAAAGAGATAGAAAGTGCTGCTAATGCAACTGTAGTGAACAAAGCGATAAAATTAAGATTTAAAAATTATATGACTGCATATAGCAAGAGAATAATCTAAAATATCCTGTCAGCAATGCATGGATTTTGGAGAATGGCAGGACCCAGGAGTATTGATGCAGAATATGTCAGCTTGCCAAGTTATGCCTGGGGAAACAATGCTACTAATAGTCCTGAACGGACCTGAGGAAAACAATTAGTTATTGGAATACAAAAAAAATAGGGAGCTAAAACAGGTTTATTTGCTTAGTGTGCAGCTAGGATGTTTAGAGTAACCAGTCATAGAAAATCAACTTCTAATGAATAAAAAAAAAAACAAAAAACACACATTTCAAACTAAATTAATGGATAAATAAAAATAGGCTTGCAACTTGGGTTCCTAATGTCTGAATGCCAAGTGTGCTAGGCCTAACTAGATAAAAATTAGCTTAATATTTAAAGATAAAACAGACCACCAAAAAATGGCAAAATATTGATAATCAAAGCTGATGTATTTATTAGAGGTCATAAAGTGCAATAATGTGAGAATCATAAAAAAGTCACATAAAAAAGTACCCAAGATTCTTCGGCCTCATCCGAAAGTATATGGAAAGGAAAAAAAAACAAGGCACCCTCTCTTTGGAAGGAAATTAATCTCCCTCAAATTAATCTCCTACTTTAGTTTTCAACATGAATGAAGATTCTGAGTATTAGGGCAAATATAACTAATCAAAAGGCAGGGGAAAACAGAAGCAGAAGTTACAACACCCCCAGTAAAATCAAATTGCAAAGGCTGATAGGATCAGACAGGTGTAGATGTAGAAGTGGTGGTGGACAATCTTCACTCCAGAACTCTGAAATAATCGATGTGGGCAACTACAAGTCAGACAGAAGAGATCTGTAATAAAACCTTAGAATCAGGTGTATATGTAGAACAGCAAATGCAAATCTTATCCCTAAGAATATGAGGAGAAACACAATATCAGCAAATATGAGCTTTAGAAATATGCAAAGCTGATGAAAGCAAGCTGAAGGAGGAAAAAAAGGTTTGGAAATGTGGATAAATAGAAAACGGGATAAATTCATCTGGGTTTTGGTTTGGTTTAAGGGGTTTTTTGGGAAAAGTAGGTTATTCTAGGATGGCAAATGTTTTATTACCTGGCTTTGATTAGGCTGTCAATTTTCTAGACAATAAAGTCTTCTATCAGCACTTCAGTCAAAATGTGATTGGATGTCACACGGGAAAAGTAGATAGCCTGGAGAAAATGATTGGGAAAAAAGTTATGGAGAGGGTCAGATGTGGTTTAACAGGTTGTGTTCAAGGTCTGGAAGGAAATAACTGGGTTCGTCAAAGATTGATCTTGGGGCCACTATTATTCAATAAATTAGTTAACAATTCCAACATAAAATGTAGGCCCTTACTGTTGAAATATGCTGCTGACACAGCACAAGCAGGCAGGCAGTAGTATGAAGGATCTGGATAACACACTGGAACAACTGGAAAAACTGAGAGAAAATATAATTGTGATGTATTCTTGACAAGGAAAATAGAGTAACACCATGTATAAGAGGCTGTATTCCAAACACAGATAGATTAGGCATTAATGATGTTCCACGTGACAGCTAGCATCTAAATTTGGATGTTCACTCACTTTAAAAAAAAGGATTCATTCCAATGGGAATAGACAAAAGAAATGTTTTACTAGCTATTGCCTGAGAGAGACTGCCTGGCTCACATAATTAATAAAACTTGAGAAGGAATGTGTACCTACACAATGTCAGAAGGAGGAACAGGAGCTCATTAAGATAAAGCAGTGACTGTAAAAGGGCAAATGAGTATAAAACCAGATATCAAATACAGTAAATCTGAAAACTAGTGGTTAGAAAGAGGAGTGAATTTTTGGAGCGGCTTCCTAATGTAGCACGGAACTCCCCCTACTCCTAACTAGGCAGTTTAATGGATTGGCAGTTTCCAAAAAGAACCTACATATCACTGGCTGCAGTTAAGGGAGAGGGACTGAATGACACAGGTGAGTCTTCCCAGTCCAGTGTTTCCAGTATTTGGAAACAGAGTGAGGAGTCCTAGCACTAAGGAGAGCAAAAGTTGATGTCAATGTTTTCAAGTAATTTAGAGAAATGAGACTGGAGTCTTGAATTGAAGTTGAACAACAGATGGGTTTGGTGCTAATTACAGGTTTTACATGTTTGTGCTTACACATTACTTTATAAAGGAATAAAAAAAATACTACTGACTTTGTGCACAAGCATTAGAGAACATGTGTTAATCAGGTATTTTTCACTGTCTTGTAGCATCCAAGAAGGTTTAGTAGGACCTTGAGCTCTTAGCTTAGTTTTTCCACAGCTGGGTCATCAATAATTTCTGGAGAGATTAGGATTACTTCCTGAAGTTTACAATCATTATTTCCTGAGATGAACCAACTATTTGTTATTGTGCCTTAAAATTAGACCAGAAAATTTTCCTGTCCCCATTTAAATGATGTTTGAGGACCATGCTAACACAGCAAAGCAAGGGAATGCAGAGCACAGGCCTTGCATTCGGTTCTTACCCGGCACTACAGTGACTTTTCTGGCAAGTAATGCAAATAACAATAATACTTATCACTTACTCTGCACAGTGCTTTTTATCTTCAAAGAGCTTTACAAATATTTATTGCTAGTTAATCTGGAAAAAGTATGATTTAAGGCCAGCTTCTGGTAGCTTGTGTGACAAACGTAATGTCATTTGAATCAACTCCGTTTTTATTTAATAGGATAGAACTGCAGCACTTTATTCTAAACGCTATTGTTCCATTAAAAGCCAATTACAGAAATTCCGCTTTCCCTGAATTCATAGCGCACAGCTCTTTTCATTTAGTGGGAAAAAAAAAGAAAAAAAAAAGGGAGGGGGATCTATTAAATACTTCATCCGAATGTAGTCCTCGTAATTCCGACTAAAGGCTTAAGAGCCTTTTCAGGCGCGGCACAAAGCGATTCGCCACGAGGCGGCAGAGGGAGCCCGAGATGTGTCCATTCCTCACAAGGCACCGGGACCGCGGAGCAGAAAATGCCACGGAAAGGGTCATCTTCCCGTGTCAAACACATACACAGCAGCATTTGGCTGGTTTTCCGTGCAGCGTGTGAAAGGCAGCTTTTTGGATTTAAATTTTATAGGGGTAAATCTTGATGTGTTTAGTGCTGATCGCTCTATATTAAGCGTAAAACCAGATGATAGCACAGCAGGTCGGAGACCACTAAAATAAACTCGGGACAAACCCAAGCACAAACATAAGGTGAGCGGAGAATGGGTTGAGAGCAGCCCCAAGGAGGAGGACTTGTGGGTGTTGGTTGATGCAAAGCTCAACATGACCCAGCAATGTGTTTGCAGCCCAGAAACCCGACCACGTTCTGGGCTGCATCAAGAGGAGCGCAGGCAGCAGGCTGAGGGAGGTGAACCTTCACCCTCTCCACTCTGGTGAGACCCCACCTGGAGCACTGCATCCAGTGCTGTTTCCCAGCATACAAAGGACATGGACCTGTTGGAGCAAGTCCAGAGGAGTACATGAAGATGCCCAGAGGGCTGGAGCACCTGGTGTGGAGACAGGCTGAGAACTGGAGCTGTTCAGTCTGAAGAAGAAAAGGCTCTGGGAAGATCATAAAAAAACCCTTCCAGTGTCTAAGGCTGCTCCAAGAAAGCTGGAGAGGGATTTGGGGCATGTAGTGATAGGAGCAGGGGGAATGGCCTTAAACTGGAAGACGACAGGGTTAGAGATTAGGAAGTAATTCTTCCCTGTGAGGGTGGTAAGGCCCTGGCACAGGCTGCCCCAAGAAGCTATGGCTGCCTTATCCCTGGAAGTGTTCAAGGCCAGGTTGGATGGGGTTTGGAGTAACCGGATCTAGAGGAAGTTGTCCCTGCCATTGCCATGGGCTTGGAACAGGATGGTCTTCCATGTCCCTTCCAACACAAACCATTCTGCAAATCCATGATTCTGTGAAAAAGAACTTTTGAATACTGCTACAAAAAGTAACCACATGAATCACATTATAATACATTTAGTCAGTGACCATCACTGTTTCAGTTTTCTCCGGATCTTTGACCATGCTGCAAACGAGCCCATTTTAGAGTTGTTCCCTCTATATGTAGTTTCCTTTGCTATAGAATAATCATCTTTCCTGAACCCAAATGAGAGCTAGCGGTTTGTGGCTCCATCACATCCACACAATACATTTTGCAAGACACCTTGCAACAGAGCTAGGAAAGGAAACATTGGGATATAACAACTAAACAAGTGCAATCATTATCTGGTAAAATCATGGCTGCTCTCAAGTGCAGTGAGGGGGTTTGCAAAGCTGTTTGCATCGACAAGGATTTTAGCGGTTGAAAATACAAAGGCGGTCAAAATGTAACCTGAGCACAGACCTAGTAAGAAGATGAGACTGAGAATTAAGAGGAAAGTAATCTGCAAATGACAGGCAGGGTTTGGAAACTGAAACCACTACCTGCCAGTGGCAGAGAGCTTGCATATCACATCACCTGTGAATTACTCATTAGCAAACACAGGCACAGCCAGGTGGGACACAGGTGTAGCTGTTATGGGTCAGAGTGGTACTGCATCAGTCCCAGGCCATGTGGGAAGCTGTGGTCACCCTCCGACCCAGCCTCCTATGCTCAAAACTTTATTTCCCCTTTCAAGGTCACCGTATTACAAGCTCAGGAGCACAGGGACAAGTGTTTCAGGGCTTCTCATGCCCACCTCAAAATTGCGGATCTAATCTCAGTGACTTCTTTGGAGATGGGTCCTGCAGCCCTCTGGGCTCCCAGTGGGCTCGTGTGCCTTGCACAGTTGGAGCTCTACACAAGGAGCCCACTTGAACATGACCCTGTCCCTGTGCCCACTAGAGGGGATGCCATCCCCAAGTGACAGACGTGTGGTGTCCCCAGGACAGGCTGAGTGTACTCAGGGCAGACTGATGGTCCCCAGGGCAGGCTGCAGGACCCGGCCGTCCTTGCCGCGGCTCCTCACACCTGGGGAAAAGAAACACGTCGGGTTTCCCCACAAGGACGGTGGCTGCCCACCCATGTGTGGGTATCCGGGGGGCCAAATCACCCTAAAGAAAGGGACCTGTGACAGGGGTGTCCTATAAAACCGGGACCGTCAAGTCGGACTCTTCACCTGTCTCTTTCCACACCAGCGATCGGGCAGCCCGCGGTCGCTCCGGGAGGCGCATCCCGGCTCGGGCTGGGCGGCTGCGGGCGGAGGAGGGGCCGCCTCCTCTTTAAACTTGCCGGGAGGGCTGGGCCGCCCCGCCCGGGGCAGCGGGGGCTCCTCAGCGCCCGGCGGGGACGCGCCGCCCCCCGCCAAGGCTCTGCTGTACTCCGGACCGGGCGGGCGGTCCCCGGTCCCCGGCAGCGCCATGCAGGGCAGCGGAGCGGCGGGGCCCGGCCGCGGGCTGTGAGGGGACCCCGCTCTGCCCCCGGGGGGAGCCGGGCAGCGCCGCCACCTCCCGCCTCCCTCATCCCGCCTCCCGCCCGCCATGGCCGCCCGCGGAGCCGGGCGGCGCGGAGCCGAGAGGAGCGGCAGTGCCGGGGTCTGGCCGCTGCCTGGCAGCGCCCCGTGAGCGGGGACAGCGCCCCGGGAGCGGGGACAGCGGGCGGCGTGTCCCTGCGCCCGGTCCTGCCCCCCCGCCGTCCTCCTCCCGGAGCGGGGATGAGCGAGACCCGCGCCAGGGGAGTCGCCGCCTAGACCGGCAGCCAGGATGGTGCCCCTGCAGCCCCTGCCCCTCGTCGTGGTCCAGGGCGTCCTCCAGCTCGTAAGTCTCCATCCCCGCGGCACCCGGGCTCTCCCGAGGGGGCTTGGGGGACACCGGCGCCCTTCCACCGGGGAGCGCGGTCCCCTCGGGCTGGCTCCGAGCAACCCCCCAAACCATCCCTCCCGCAGCCCCCGACCGATTTTTATTCTTTTTTCCCTTTCTTTCTCTCTCTCTTTTTTTTTTCCCTTTTAATTGAGAGAGCTTACTTCTCTCTGGGCTGTTTTGGGATGTGGGACCCTCGCGTGCCCGAGCACAGCGCGGCCGCGGGGACCGGGATGCGCTGGGAGCCGCCGGGTACCGCAGGCGGGTCTGGGGGGGGGATGTGTGCGTGTGTGTGAGCATCACCCGAACTGTCCGCCTCCGAAAAGTTTTCTGCTCGCCTCAAGCGCCTCTTTTCGTGTGCAAGACATAGCGGGTTGTGCAAGTAGAGCCACCTGCGCTTGAGAAGCTCCCCCGTTAGTCTCGGCTTGCTGCAGCGCACGCCAGGTGTTTCCTTAATTTTTATCAGAAACTGTGGGACATGCCGGTGTTACGCTAAATATTCTTGTGCACTCAGTGAGGGAATGCGGGGACTGACGTGATGGCAAGGTGAGATGCAGACGGCGAAATTCAGGGCTCTGAAGGGAGGGAGGCAAAGCGAGGTGCGCGGCTGGAGGCGGGCGAGGAGCTCAACTTCTCTCTCGCCAACAGTGCCTCGTTCGTGGGGCACTGATGGTGGGAAACAAATGGATTAATGCTCGTGTTCAGACGGCAGGAGAGGTTAAAAACAGAAAAAAATGTATTTGGAGAAGAGTTTGGCCATCTTCACTTTAATTTCAAAATCCCATTTTAAGTATACTTGTTATTTTGGGGTGAGTTTTTGTTTTACTGCTAAATACCTCTGCTACAAAAGTTATGCCTCTCTTCCCCAGCTGCGTTGTACCCCAGAGTTTGTCACCGTAGTCAATAGGGAGTGTGTATTAAACCTTGAAGGGATTAAACACCCTCCTTAAGAACTGGAGTCTAGTATTACAGCGTGAGGTGATTGATTAGTTTTTGAGGAAGCTTATGTCAAATTCTAATCCGGTTTTGGATTGTGCTTGTCGTGTAATGTTTTTTGCTCCAGCACTTTATCATAGCAATGAAGTAGCGAGCTGCAGCCCTGCGATAAGGCACACATTTCTTTCACACTCCCATCCTTTTGGACAATAAAAGGCTGTTTACATTCTTCACATTCCTGCAGCCCAATTTCCAGCTGAACAACACACAGGGGTGAGAGATGGGAAAGCAGAGCAGCAAATGGATTACAAAGTTGCTGAGCAGAAGGGAACTAAATAAAAATGCTCCTTCCCCCTGCTTGCAACCTCTCTCACTCACTTGCACCCTCCTCTTTATTTTTTTTTTTAAGAGATATCAAAGGGATCGATTGAAACTTGAATCATCAGGGATCGGGTTTGTTACACAATGTTTTATGGATGATGTTGGGAAGTTTCTTGCTGTGGTTTTACCTGCTGTAAGTGAAGGCTGGCTAAAAGAAGCAAAGTTGCTACCTTGAATAAACCAAAAATCATAAACAGTCACTGAGGGTTCTCAGGTGGATGTGGCACTCAGCTCACGCAGGAGGATTCATTTTTTCTGCATTCTTTATATACAAGCCAACAAGATTTTGGACTCAGTTATATAGCTTATATAAATTAGCTTAAATAATAAATTAAAGCAAAATGAGAATGTGTGAGATTTTTGAGACATTTTAGGCTTACCTTTTAATGCTAACCTACTGTTAGCTAACCAACTAAAAAGTTGTGTAAATACCTTTTGGCATGCTCTTACCAGAACATCTGGTTAACATCTGGTTAAAGTTTTGCTTATTATAAATTGAAAAATATTTGATGTTGGTGGTAATGCTTTGAATACAAGTCTCTGCTATTCTTTGTTCTCTGGCCAGGATTTGCAGGGACTGGTGGCTTCCTGGAGTCTGATTATCAGCTTTAGCAGGCAGGCATTGGTGTTACTGGTTCTTGACTTTTTCTTTCTATTTAACCAAAGATCAACATGGTTAATATTATTCAACAGTAATGGCTCAGCATTTCAGCCAAGAAATAAAAAAATCATTGGTATCAGTGTTGCAGTACAGCAGCATTCTAGTAAGCCATAAATGCTATCAGCAAACCCTTCCTGGTGGGGCAATCTTAATTTTTTATAAAATATGTAAGAGGTGTCAGAATGTGAAATATTTTGGCACTGTATTTCAGTGAAGATAGAAGCACTTTTTATAAATTAAACTTCAAATGCTGCCTCGCCTTTCAAATACCAAAGTGTGCTGTCTACTTACCTACTTCTTAAAGATGCATAAATTAGGATGAAATCCATGTGAAACTTCATAAATTAGAGGAGATTATGGCAGAGAGTCTCGCTGAATTTCTGAAAGCAGCGTTAGATGATTTTTCTATGTGCTTCTGTCAGAAGTTCATGTTTAGTACCTTTAATAGAGCGTAGATGTATTTTTGTAACATGTTCCTGGATTATTATTTTGATTAATAGTTGGTGTACCAGTATGCATGCAGCACAAGCACATATATATTTCCTAAAATATTTTGCATATTTGGGTATATTGAACTGTAAGGAAGCCTGCTGTAGAGTCAAGTTAAGGTGCAAACTTGCTCTTGTATAAGTGCATTGATTTTAAAAGTCAGGTTTACCTTATGTTGACAATACGGAGGAAAATAACAATTTGCAATACACAGTTAGTACATGTCTGGGCTGCTATTGATAAGAAGATGAAGAATTGTTGTGTTGTGTTATCATTAATAGGTACTCTTTTTCTTTACTATTAATTTTCAGTAAGCTTTTCCAGTTGTCACATAATTGCTGAATGCCCTGTTAGTTACCTCTTAATAAATAATAGAGTTCTAAGTGTTGAATATTGAAGAGAGTAAAGTACTAGGATAATACCGTTTATAGTGTTTTATTAAGTTAGCTTTAAATACCTTAAAGGCAAGGGGGCTTCTCCTACTTCCTTGGTAATATGACTGGTCATTTTAAAGAAATCTTGTTGGAAAAAAAAAATGTCAGTATCCATTATTTCCTTTTCATGTTATTAAATTGCACATTTAATGCATCGTGTCTGATAACATTGTTTAAAATAGCTTAGGTGGTGTCTTCAAAATGCGTGATATTTCCCCCGTTTCTTTAGGAAAGAAAAGAAAAGAAAGCTGTGTGCAGGTTTTGAATCAAGAAGCAGAGTTAGTTACTGCTTTCTGTTTGTCTTGGGAAGGTGTAGTTACAGACACACACTCAGGCAGGTTCTGTAAGGTCATCAGGCACCATAACTATTTGTATATTCTTGCATCTTTGGGGTCTGAAATTAAGAAAGGATCACAGCAGCATTTTCCAATGCCTACAGTTAAAGTTGCACCAGCATTTCTATCAAGAAACTCCCTTCTAACATTATCACTGGGCAGAGTTGTTGCTGTGTTAGAAATCCAGGAATAAATCATTTTACAAACCCCAAAAAGCAGTTGATTTTTTTTTTTCCCCCCAGTAGTGTTTTTATAGATAAGAAGTAATTAGGAAAAAAAGACAAAGGGTGTTATTTTAAGACTTTTCTCCACCAACTTTGAGAATACAGTGTTTGATATGAGGGAAATTCAGTGCTGGATTGTTTGTCTTGGCATTTCAAGGGCTGAAGTTGTCTAACAAACTGGGTTTTTGTAAAGTTAATGAAATAAAAATTTTACAGAAGTGTTGGGGTTTTTTTTTAACAAAATTTAAGGTTCTTAATGACTTAAGCTGAAAATAATATTTGGTATAGTAGAAGATATTGCTTCATAAGAAGAAATTACTTGCAAACTGAGATAACACTGCCCTTCCATTTAAAATATGTATACCTTATAAGGTGTAGAAGCACAGAGGCATGTTCCTCCTGACTACTTTAATTTTGTCTTCTGGCCCTGGAAACGTATTCCAGGTAATGTGCCCTTGCAGTAAGAATCAGAAATAGGCACCATGCAAAACTCTCAACTCCATTTCAAAAAGGTAAATGCTTCCCTCTGGTCATCTTGAAGCACGCCGCTGAAATTCCATCCCCTTTAATTTCAGGGGGAACTTTGTCTTGAAATATATTGGGCCCAATATATTTCATTTGGTTTATTTTGTTGTTTTTCTCGATGCTGTGGGCATTCTAAGCCTATGTTTCATTCTTGTGTATTAAAGCAATGTGAGTAACCCAAGGAATGCAGGCAGTTTGGAGATGAAGACAGATCAACAAATGCTGGTTTCAGAAGTTTGAGAATTTATTACGCTGAAGGAGAAGTTGTGTCTTAAGGTGGAGGGGGCCAGGTTTAGTTTACATAGGAAGTTCACAATTCAACCTGTCGTCGCGTCACATCTTTTGACCTAGTTCTGTGGAATTGGCGACTGATATTTTTCATTTTGACTGAAAATAGTAGGTTGACTGGGGCACAGAAAGGTTAAGGATCCTATTTAAAATCTGTACAGAAAGTCTGTGTGGTGTCCAGAAGACCACAAGACACCCCAGGCTTCCCTAGCACAGGGCAAGTAAAATCCAAGTCTCAATCTTTCCATGTGTAACATGCAAGGAGTTTTTCTGCCATTGTAAAGCACTTTGAGAGATGTCAGAGATGTGCTGTAAGTGTAACCGACAGGGAAGTCAAATGGAAAGATCAGTGGAGCCCAAATGCTAAACTGGGATGCACTGATCACTCCCACCTTCCTGGTTTTCCTGCTTCACCTTGGTTTCTGCAAGAAAGGAACTCAGACATGGGAGTCAAAAAGGAGCAGCAGAAACCCCTCACTAGAGGGACATAAATGGCATCATCTCTGCTCTAGTTGCACCAATTTCCTCCTGTACTGTTGAAAACTTTACCTTTAATCAGCATATTATAAGCAAAACTGTGTGAGAAGAAGCAAGAGTTGCTCACCCTGACTTGGGAAATGAGCACTGGGGTGCCAGCAATGCATGATCTGTGGGTGAGGTGTTAACCCATATTTGGCCTAAGTGTTCAATAAGACATGGTAGTTCTTGGGCACTTCTGGTAAAGAGCTGAAATAAGGAAAGATCAGTGCTAGTCCAGAATACTTTTAAGACAAAAGCTGTGATTCCATAGCAGTGGGTTGCACCTTGGTCAGAAACAGAGTGAGCTGTCCTGGTGCTGAGGGAAGCCTGTCACTTTGAATTTTTTACGTGTCCTTGTCAATGTATCAAAACCAAAGGCAGTGAGGAAAGAGGAAGATATTTTTTTTTTTTTTTCCTTTTTATGCCTGCATGCTTCACAGGACTGTACATTTGCTCTGTTAATCTGTCTTCCAGTCCTGATTTTTACTGACTTCTTTAACATACCACTCCGCTATACCCATTATAAAGCACAAATAATAGCCTGAAACTTTTTACTACATCAAATCTTGGAGAACTGAATCAAATCTAGCAGAACTGGAAAAGAGGAAAGTTTCTCTTCACGTGACTATTAAAAATTCATCCTGAACTTGATTTCCAAACATCCTCTTTTGAGGCAGCTTTGGCCATTCTCTTTGAATCTTAAATATGTGCATGTTTATTTGTCCGACCCCATTCTTCATTCCCATTCTGTTTCCATTCACTCAGTTTCCCACTGTGTTTGTAGTTGTAGTTTGTGTCATTTGTTTAGGTAGTTAAAGACTCAGGGTTAGAGAAAATCAGGAGGGATCTCATAGTTAGGTTCTGCTTCCAGCAGAGCATCACTACTGCAAAGTAAGTCTGTGAGAGACACATTACAGCCTCTCAAAGACCCTTTCCTCAATTTAGCACTGTTTACACTGGCAGGTTTTCTCTGGTACTTTTATCTGTAAAAAAATCCATTTATCAGTTTGTTTCTTCTGGTTCAGAAACTCTTACTGTAGTGTTGTAGCACTGAAAATGTGATAACATCCATGCGGTCATGCAACACAGTTGTGCCTGCAGTTGAGTCACACACCTGGGTTACACCCTGAGTAATCTGAGACAAAGATGCAGCCCAGGAGTCTGCACCTTGCAAGAGGAGCACAGGCTGCAGTCCTAATGTTCCCCTGCTCCCAGACTCCATATAAAAGGCACTTGGGATGCTGGAAAATCTATTGGTCCTGTGCAGAAATATGGGAGTTGTCAGCACTCTGCCAGGTGAGCAAGAGATGTGATGGATGGGGCGGGCGTGGATGAGTTTCTGGGTGAATCTCACACAAAATCTATAAGGTCTGCAGGTCAGGAGTTGGAAAACAATGTTAATTTCTTTCCTGTAGGGAGTATCCTTGTGGGCTGGTGTTCTGTGTCAGCTTTAAGCTCACTTGCAGTTAACAAAAAGGTTCGAGGAAACAAATTAAGAGTGGGAAGGAAATAAAGGGCTATGAAGTTGGGTCTGCAGTTCAGGCTAAGTAGTTTTGTCCTTGCAGCAGAGATTTCAGTGCTGGTGTGAGGTTCTGCTCCTCCTGGAATGGCAGCACTTACTGTAAATACAGAATTTGAATGACTGACGATAATTTGAGGTAGAATTAAAAGCTGTAAGATGTGTAGTTCTTGAGATAGGTTTTCTCTTTGTTCCAAACGATTGGTAGTAACAGAAGCTATTATTAGCTGGGAAGTGAAAATGAAAGAATAGGGAGAAATAAAAAAGAAAACGAAGACTCTACTGTCTCTAAAATCAGTTTTTATGTGTATTGGGGGCAATTATGGTTATCGTACCATTGCAGTGCAGATTTGAGGCTACTTTAAAAGCCCTAATTCTGCTTTTCCAGATCCAGCATATTTCTTTTATGTCTGCAATTAGCTGAGAATTTCTTTACTTGTTTTTGGTGATGACCAGGTATTTCTAATATTGCAAATCATCAGTATAAACACGACCTTAATTTCATCTGGCTTTACCCATTATCTAGGAAAATAAACCACTTGTGCATAGAAGGGCTTCTATAGTTATTCTGTTATTAAGTAGATTTAATGGCTTTTTATGGTTTTGATGGAGAAGGAGCTGGCTGTGCTTGAGGGTGACCTGGAGGAAAAAAGCTCTGGGATTTTGCTGAGGGAGTAAGAGGTGAATATGAGAAAGAGGAAGATGATGGAAATAAAATAATGCCTTGAGCAGTTGAATTGAGCAGTTACTGCAGGAGGAGAGGGGCAGACAGACTGACAGTAACCAGGAATATTCCCACAATTACACCGAGTTCTACCTGTGTATGAACCTCAGGAGGGCAAAATATGAAACCTTGAAGTTTATTCCCTCTAGTGCTGCCTGGCCCTTTTCTCCTTACAAGCACCTGCTTGTTGCTTCTGTTGTTCACTACATCCATTTGGAAAGCTGGAATTGCTATTTCTCATGGGGGCTTCAAGGGTCTCATGGTCAGTCCTTTTTTTCTGGAGACTTTAGCTGTAGCTGTTACCACTGAGTGTGTTCCTCCACAATTGGGAGCCTAAAACAGACAAGGTATTCCCAAGTTGAATTTTCTCCTTACTCCAGGTGATTCTTAGAAGAAACCTTCAAAAAGTGTAGTACAGCAATAGCTATGTAACAGTAATTTTATAGTGCACTGTAGTCAGATTTCATGGCACTTTATAGTCAAGATGTATTACATGTGTGCCATTATTGTTTTGGGAAACCAAAGAAACAAAATAGAGCCTCAAGGCACATTTATCAGTTTAACCTCCAGTAGACTAGAAGAATATTCTGCATAGCTGACCCTTTCCCTCACTGGCCCATCTCGATGCAAAGGCAAAGATCTGCTGAATCTGATCTTAACTGGCTGATGACAGGGACATTTTTGGAGTGGCATAATGGGGATCAAGGCAGGAGTGAAGCCCAGCCCTTCAGTTTCTTCAGCAAAGTGTGCCAAGGAGAAGGCTAAAGCCTGTGTTGTTTTCCACTCATTAAATTAACAAATGCTAGTCAGCTCTGTGAAAAGATTTGCAGCAGATGATGTTACTTCGGTGGCTGTGGCACCACTGAGTTATCAGGTGTGTTAGCCTGGGCCACTTTAAATTAGGTGATTGAAACACCTCATTTTCTTTTGAAACCTGTTCAATTTTGTCTACTTTTTGACTACTTTCAATTCTGTCACTGCTAAAGGCAAGGAAAAGACTGATGCTAAACTCCTTATCGGGTTGGGACAAATCCTGTGATACAGCTGCTGTTGGATTCCAGGCTCTGCTTCATCCCACTGCTGAACCGCTGTTTAGTTTACATTAAATTAGTCTTCCAGTATTGGAAAGATCCATTTTTTTTCAGTTAATTTTGAGTCAAATTGCACTGTGTTCTGTGCTGAATGACAGATCCATCAGTCTTCTTTACATTCCCCTGGCTTGGGTCTGCTCCCTGCTGCAAGAAAGTTTCTGGCCCTCCAGGGAGCTTTTCCAAGCTGCAGTCTGCTGTGAGCTGCCTGCTTGCTAACTCTCTTTCTCTCTCCCTCCATGCTCCATCTTCCTAAAGTTTTTTTTTTCCAAGCAGTGAATGTTCAGCTCCTCTGGGAGAAGCAGCAGCTTCCTTGCATTCCTCTTCCTCCTGGAGATGCCCATCTGATCCAAAGTACAGTAGCCAGAAGCAGGTAGAAAAACTATATTCCTTTCTGCTGCTCAGCTTCAATTTTTTTTTTAATTTTATTTGAAGATTTAAAAAAAATATTATTTTTTAAATGATATTTAAATTTTGTATAGGAAACTAGTGGTTAGAACCACCTTTCCAGAATCTATTAGTGGTCATCAGTTCAGCCTTCACTGACAGTTTCTGTCCAAGCTGTCTGGTAGCAGATCAATCCAAAGGTTTATTGGCTTTGAGTTGTAGATTGTATAATGTACTTCTAGAGAGTTTCCATTTAAAATGGTCCATTTTTAAACTCATTTGTCATGATTCAAAGCCTGAGTGGATATCCACTATTATAACATGACTGGAACGTGATACATTTTTTATTTTAAGGAACAAGTTTTACAGAACTTCAGATCCTATATACTCTGCCCTCAAAAGCATTTGTCCCTAATAAGCATATTTTTCCGCTTTGACGCCCTTTCCCTGTGAAGGTCTTGCTGTGACAGTGAGCTGTGGTGGGTAACATTTAGACTCAGACCAAGCGATACAACAAACTGCATTTCTTCCACATTAACATCCTGGGGGCACAGGAGGTATTTGGTTTCTTCTCTCTCCTTCCCCCTAGAACCTGAAATCCTGGATTTTTTTTTTTTCTATAGCAGTTCTGGTGAAATCACAGCTGATGCTTTTCCTTACAGTTCTTAAAAAGTGGGAAAGTCATTCTCATCCATCTCATTCTTTGAGCCTTTTCTTACTTCTCACTGGAGTTCAGTATCCGGTTCTTGGCACCAAACTGCAAGTTAACTAAAATAATACCAATGTGTTGAGTGTCTGACAGGAGTATAAATGCATTGTTGAGTTAGGACCTATTTGATTTAAATTAAATTAAATGCCTCTAAATGTAAGAATGAGAAAACATGACATACCTCATACTCAGATCCATTTTATGGTGTTCACCCCATAATCCTTTTATTCAGATACACATGACCTATGTGTTATCAGCAGTGGACAGCCTAAGACTGCTGTGAGTAGGGAATTTAAACTCCATATTTTATTTAACAAAACCTTTTTGTGGATATTGGATGGGATCTGTTACTCTGCTTGCTTAGACTGAAGGTTCAGTGTTTCTGCATTTAATACTTGATGTTGAACAATGGGGGAAAGAATAAATTTAAAATAGCTAACTTTGTATTTATGATGACTAAGAATGCCAATCTGCAGAAATTTGCCTTCTTGAGAGTTTGCAATATTCTTCCAATGAACAGCACAGTTATATTTTTGGTGGAACAAAAAGATTAACATGGAAAATACAAATATAATGGCTATTGTATCTTTCTGCTGCTTTGATGGATTGAATTGTCTTGTCCAGTGCAAATTAACTACTAGATTTATTTAATTTTTGTTTTTCAGTAAAGCTGATAACTGTGAAGGAGATTCAACTTTTTTTTCTGGTTAGCTATTGAAACTGTAGTCCTGATAACACAACCCACTAGTCACTTAACTGACTTGTCCCATACCAGTGACATCCTTCTGTGCTTTCAGGGAGTGTTGAGATAAACTGAGCCTGTGAGTAGGGATTAATAAATCTTGCTCTTTTATGAACATGTGCCCCTTGCCCCAGTTTCTGTCTTACCTACTCCAATTATTTAACAGAAATCTAGTTGTCCTTGGGATCACCAGCTCTGATCCGACTGAAGTGCACAGAATGGCTGAACAGTTATTTCAGTGGGACTTCTTCAGTTTGAGAATAACAACTAAATGTGGTCAGGAATTTTTCTACTCTTCTGGAAAATTCAAAATCACTAAAAGATAGTAGAGAAGTTATCAGTGTCACAGCTTTGAGTCAAACACCTGCAGAATGGTGCCTGAGAATGAAATTTAGCAAATTCCCCACACAGAAAGGAGGTACCTGTAAGGTCCAGAACCTTCTTGTGGGTCACAAAGATGCCACTTTCACCTACTCTAGGAGGCTTTTTAAGGGTAGCTGGACAGCCTAAGGTAGAACAGCTATTAATGACTAACAAATAAATAGATGATACTATCTCCATTCTCTCTGAGCAAATAAGTCAGTTCTTATCCCCTAATTAGGATAGCAGAAGGGAAAGTGAGCCTGCATCTCTCAAGGCAGTATCAAGTTTATCAAGGGAGACAGGATTCTGCAAGAGAGTGCTCAGGCCTTGCCCTCAATGGGACTAAAAGCTGCTTGGATCTACCTTTTGGGGGAAGAGAGAGAAGAGGTACAAATTTGTTCATCTGTTTTGGTGGGAGGTCAGATATGTACAAATTCTGTGAGAGCAGGAAGCTGACTCTGCTCACATCTATCTTGCTTCTGCAAGGAGACAGTAGAAAATCAACTGTGATGGAGGCATCGCTGCATGCATTCTTTCCTCATTCTGTGACCTTAGTCAAAGGTGCATGAAAACCACATCCAGGATTGGATCCTTCACCAGAAGTTAATGAAGGAATGCCTGGATTTGTATCCTGAGAGAACCCATATGTGGATTAGAAGATCAGGTCCTCAGTGAGGCATGCTCCAAAACTAACTAAAGGGAATTTGCACCCTTTAAAACTCAAGGACTACCTGGGTCATTTGTCTTGCTGTGTCATTTTAGAGGTTATAGATTTAGGCATCTGTTACAAACCTGGGGGAAAACTGCACTAGCTGTCTGTCAAACTCTCCCTGCTTTTGTTGTTATCTTTATCAGATGGATACCAGGAAAAGCTATCCAATATCCTGTGACGTAGGATTGCTCATGCTGAACGCTTCCTAGTATTCTTCCTAAATGTTTTTTTAGAAGGTCCCATGATAATCCCTAGGAAGTCTCACAGCTGATGGTATCATATTGTTTAGTAAGTTTTTTCTGATAAGTGTGCACAAAGTTTCCCTAATTCCTTCCCTTTATGCTTAGCTATCTCCTTTTCTATCACTCTTGAGACACTTTGTTCAGGCTGCATTATTTGCCTGTTCCTAGGGACCTTTTTCTCAAAGAACTGCAACATTAGCACTGTGAGTCACAGAGTTTTGCCTCTTTATTCATCTTTTCTACTGATTCTGAGTGTTTGGAGTAATTTACATATTTTTTTTCTTCCCTCATTTCTGTTGGTTTTCACAAAACATCGTAAAGGAAAGATATTCCGAGTGCTGGACAAATTTGCTTAGATGATGTCTTTTAACCCTAACATAAAGGGCTCTTGGAGAATTTGGCAGTTTTAAGAAAATGGTCTAGATTCAGAAAGAATTATATTCTGAATAATTCTTTTGGAATATTTTTTCTACTTCAAACTGCAATGCTTCCACTACCAATTTTTTTGTCTGTTTGTTTGTTTAATGGGAATGTGATCTAGACAGGTTGGATTGTTTCTGGACATCTGCAGCCAGCCCATGAGGATGGGACACTGTGTGTGTTCTGAAGATGAGAACTACGTGACTGTATTAGCACTATGCATGAGTTAACAAGCACAGCACCAAAAAGTAGGATTAGTGTTGGATTCATACAGTTGTAAGGTTTTGATCAGCTCAGAGCTCAGGGAGAACACTCTTGTATCTAGCCAGAAACATTACCAATCTGCCTGTGTTATTTCCATTGCAAGATCTTCAGGGGTGTCTTCTGCTTTGTGTACAGGGCTGAGCACCCATCGGCGCTCTGAGTAAAAATTAGAGTGTCTGAAAAGAAAAATAACAGCAGGAATTACACATAAACAGATTGAATACCTAAATGTTTTGCTCAGTCTCTAATTTCTGATTAAAGAAATATCCCACAGATTCCCAAGGGACACGTTTCTTTGCAAGCAGTGACAACCTTTGTAGTTGTCAGTCTGTAAGAAAAGCTTCTGTTGAAGGATGCTATTAAAAGAATCACATGTTCTGTTGATATAAACCTGATATTGCTTCAAATTTCCTATTCCTGAAAGAAATACATTTAGAGCAGTCTGCAAAATAGTCTTTTTGCCTGGAACCACTACCTTTTCTCACACAAGTCATCATCTTTAATAGATAAACTTTCCATTAAGAGCTAGACAAGATGCTAGTTTTTCTTTTAGCAGTTAGAAATAAGAACAATAAATGTGTGGGAGAAATGCATCAATTTGGTTAGGAACATCAAAGTGTGTTCCTATCTGAAATATAGACAAATCAGTTCAGAGAAGGCTCCAAGTATAGAATTATTGACCCTGGAGGATAAGATACAGAATAACCTTCCTAGGCTGTGCTTTGTCAATTTTAAGTAGTGTTTGCAAGGTGAGTAGTTTAAAAGTCTCATCCCCCTCAGCAAAATATTAATAGTAGATGCATCAGACTTTTTCGTAAAAGTTTTTTCCCTTATAAATTACACTGCTGTAGAAGTATATTAATGTTCTATGCATCTATTAATCTTCTGTAAGACAATATGAATAAATCCAACTGATTGATGTAACTCATAAAAGTACATAATTGTATCTCTCTCTGATCTGGTTGCTAATTTTCTGGTGTGGTCTCAATTCTGGGACTGGCTGGTTGAGCCCTCTCTATGGTGTGTCACAATCTGGGAAGCGATGGGGTCTGCAGTCCTACATCCCTGTGTAGGGTGAAAGATTAACCCAGTAGATCACAATGAATTTCCTTTTAATCATTGTAAATATAAATCCAATTCTCATAAGTTAACTTCTGAGATAAATTCTTCTTCCACATGGTGCTAATTGTAGGTCTGCTCTGTGATATATTTAAACCCATCAGGCAAAAAAAGTATTCTGTTTTATTCAAAATGCTTTTGAGCCATCCATTCAAGAAGTGCATTGTCTTCCAGACAACCCAGATAGGAAGCAGTCCTCATTATATTACCAAGAAAAAACACCTCATCCTATGACACATTCTGTGTGTGTGTGTATAAATATATATATATGTAAGACAGTATCCTGGGACTTCCAGCAGGTGAAAGCTGTCCTTTAAGTCAAGCCCACAACACAAATATTACTTTTTCAAGGAATGTGTACATTAGAAACAAGGGAAAAAGAATTGCTAAATTCAATTATATGCTGCCATTCAAAGCCTGTAATTTAGATAATCACCTTTGATCCAATATCACCAATGGTATATTTTGAAAATAACTTTATGATGAAATATAAACTTATATATAAATTTATAATGAAATCTGAAGCAAACAAGATCATTTAAATCATCTTCTTTGGGTAGATTAGTTATCGGCGGGGGCGGGAGAAGGGACTTACACTGTGATTTCCAGCAAACCACGTCAAAACTTTTCAGTAGTGATAGTGATTATGAGCATTTAAGCCTCCCAAATCCCTCTGTGAATTCAGTCTGTAGCCTTACAGAAGAACAGGACCCATTTGTTGTCAATGTCTGTTTAGAGTGCGACTCATTAACTGTGGCCTTCTGAGCCTCAGCCCAGCAGCTTTTCACCTGCACAGTAGTCCACTCCTCAGGGCAGCAACATCCAAACCTGGAGACAGAAATGCTTGGGAGACTGTCAAAAACCTTGACAAAGTAGATGACACTCCTCTCTCTCCCCTGATCCACAGATCTAGTAATTTGATAAATATTTGGTGACCAGTTTAGTCAAGCATGGTAAATTTAGTAAATCCATTGTAAATCTATGTTGTTTATTCCCAGTCATCATCTTCCCCTTCATGTGTCCACATATGACTTTAGAAAGGATTTGCTCCATGATTTCCCTGAGGGCTGAAGTGAGTCTGAGCAGCTGATAATCTCGCAGATTGTTTTTAGCCTTTTTGAAAACAGTTGCTACCTCTGGGGTCTTTCCTGGTCATCAGGATCCTCCCCCAAACTTCAAAACTTTTCAAACTAGATAGCCAAGAGCCTCAGAACATCAGCCAGGTCTTTCAGCACACTTGAATGACACCCATCCATCCCTCTGGGCAATGTATGGGTTCAGATTGCTCAGGACACCCTTGTCTCAATTGTCTCTGTGACTGATAGTAAGGATTTACATAGTGAAAAGAATCAAACTTCAGAGGACTTGAGTTACTGTTACTTGGTTTGTGTACGAGTCAAATGGATCCCTTGGATTTCAATATAGTATCATTGAGACAGTTGTTTTTGTTTAGTGATGAATGCTAAATGGTCATTAAGCCATAATTTAAATAATCATCTGCAAAGGAATGGTTTTCATTCAGTTTTGTCAATTAGCTAGAAGGACATGATAGTTCGCTTCAGGTCTCTTTAGGAGATCTAAGCTTTACTTACAGGGGTAGGTCTTAGGTTTGGTCTTCCAATATCAATGCAAATGGCCTTGTAGAGGCAGAAGTAAATGTTCCTTGTGGATGAGGATGCTCCAGGTGGAGCAGCAATGTGCACTCGCTTCATGACTGGAGCAGTCCTGTAAGAACTCATTTTCCCCTTTCTCTCTAATTTGAACATGGGATACATTTGCCTGAAATCCATACTAGCAGTGTATAAGATTCAACAAAACTTTCAAGATCATCATTAGTGTGGGTTGCCCCACTTTTTGGAGCTAAAAACTCAAGACCAGCTTGCTTAAAATACTGATTATCATATTCTTTACTGTGTTACATTTTAACAATGCTCATAGAAATAATATATGCTTAAGGCAGACACAAGTAGATTTGTAATTCTTTGTAAGCCTCATCCTTCTGAATTCAGTGTTTCATGGAGACTAAGCACAGAGGCAAAACTGTCAGCCTGTGCTCTGACTCAGACTAACAACTTTTGCTCCTGCAAAAATGATTCACATTTTTAATCATCCATTAGGTTGTGTTCTACCTATCGAGGACTTGTAGATAAATAATTAAATTGAGAAATTCTGGATAGGCAAATGAACCTCAAAAGCAATTATAACACCTGAGAATTTATCAAGTGTAGTGATATTTTTCAGCTTTGGAAAGAAATTATCATTAACCATTGTCAAGCACTTGCAGTTTTCTACCATAGGGGAACTTGGTTCCCCCTCAGTTTGTGAGCTGATGTAGTGACAAGCTGCAGAGAGATGACAGATTTCGCTAAGGATTCGGAGTCTGAACACCTGTGCAGTGTCATGCATTTAAAAATAGAATGTGACAGCAAAACACATCAACCCTCTAATGTCCAAATGGAAACCACAGGGGTTTTTCCTTCAACTTTTATCCAGAGAAATCACTTTCAATCATCACTGGCCAAGTGAAAACACAAAGCAAAAGCTGTTTTGTTGCGGTCCAAAATTAAGAGCAACAAATGGGGGTGGTAGGCACAGGTGCACAGAGAACATTCAGTAATCCCCATTTCTTTCTTCTCAGTGCCATTCTGACATTCTGCATCTCCAAGGGGTGCAGGTTATTCATGGTCAGTAGCACTTTCTTCAGGAAACCCTTGGAGGATGGTTAGGAGAGGACTGTCACCCAAAGCTGCTTTGCATACCTTGGCTTTTCCGTCACTCATTCAACCCTCCAATGAAGCTATCAAAAAACAACCAACACGTTTTTTGTTTCCTATAATCTTCTCTCTGGAAGAAAAAAATAAAAAAAAAGAGCTTCAACCAAGGGCAGAAAGATAAAGCCAGGCTTACTTGATTACTGTGTTAGAAGTGGGCAGTATGCTCTTCTCTGGAGGAGCCGACGTCACTGGCAGCATTTGAAGGGAACATCTCCACTGCCCATCTCCTTTAATAGTATCCTTGAAACATTAATCAAATCTAAAGCAGGTAATCTTTTCTTTTTTTTTTTTTTTTTTTTTTTTTTTTATAGAGGGAACTAGGTTTCCCAGTCTGCCAGAGACTCTGAGCCCACTGCCAGCCTGCTCTGCTCTCCTCCAGGGCTCAGCACAATTACTGGGCAGCACCATGGGCTGGGCTGACCAGGAACTCATTTCATCCCATTTTTCCCACTACACAGTGTTTACCTTTCAGTGTGTGCACTTTCTTCAGCAAAAGCTTTGTTTTCAAAGATCGTATGTTTTTTTACATATCTGGTACAATTATTTTGAGATGTGGTTTTGGCCTCTTTTCTATTGCAGTCCCATTAACTGTCTTGAAAAGGAAATTTATTCAGTGTTTTTGGACAAGATTTTTATGTGATTGTGTGATGGGGAATTAAGGAATGTCCATATTTAGCTCTTGTGTGCTCTCATTTATGTATGAGAGAGACAGAAATCTACTTTAAACTCAGATAAGAATTAGCATTTTGGATGACAAAATCTATCACACATGAATGAGTTGCTTCTTAAAATCAACCAAATAAATTAGACTCCCTGTTTAGGAGCATCTGGCACCCTTAGAACCTAGTTCATATAATGACATCTCTCTTTGTTAAGAAGAATTATGTAACAATATGGTTGATTTATTTCAAGATGATTGGCTTAGCAACTTAATTGGACTATGCAGTATACCAGAGCAAAAAAAAAAAAAAAGAAAAAGAAAAAGAAAAATTTAATTAGCTCATTCATTTGTGGATGACTGGAAGCACTGAGTGTCATGCTCAGCTTCTTTAGAGGTATGCAGCCTGTAAGGAACCAAACCTTTTCAGCTTCCACAGAACCCAAGCTGATGTTCAGGCATTGGGCCCCAGACAAAGCCCACAGAAACCAGCAAGAAGTTTCCTTTGAATCCAGAGAGCACTCGGTGACTCCTGGAAGGCAAAGGAACCTTCCTGGAGAAACAGCAAGACAAAACTATGCCTTGAAGATTAAAGCTCATTTTCTTCCTCCTCTTTTCCCTTCAGCTTAACCCCTCACCTTCCAAGCTCCCAAATGCTGTTAACAGTCCAGAAAACTACCCCATTGTATCCAAGTTTTATATTCATCCTGGTGCAAAGTCCTGTTTCCTCTATTTCCAGGATGACTACTTATATATGAAAAATGTGCATTTACAACACCATTTGACTGCTTTATGGGGTCCCTACCTCTCAGCTGAGACAGAATAATAATTATTATTATTATTGAACATCTTAGTAACACAAAAGTAACAGTGTTATTTATTGTAATGTGTTCAAATTACTTAATATCCAAATAGTATTTTCAGAATGGCACTTGATAGTTGTTCAAATTTTCAAGATCTCTCCATTTCATTTCAGTTCCAAATGCAGCTTAGGGAAGCCAAGAGACTGCTCATTTGTGGGCAAATTCCACTTAAGTGGAGTTAATCACATCAGCTTGTTTCTACACTCTAGTTTTACACCAATTTAAATAAAATTAGAGGTGTGAGTGCTGATTTCTCTTGTGTTCTTAAGCTAAAATACTCTGAGTCCCCAATGATTTCTTTTTCCATTTCTGTACTTGAGCACCAAACTCCTCACTTCTGTCCCACCCCCCCTCAAAGCACAGAGAAAACAAGACAAAACCCTAAATTAAAATCAGAGTAAGGACTTGACTTACAACATAAAAGAAGAAGTAGAGCTGAAATTCCATACTTATCACACCCTGTAGTACCTAGATACTGCTGCACATCTGGTGTGTGAGATAATGTGCTGTTTAGAGACCACGGTATGAACACAGAAAATTGGAAATGAGTTTCAAGTCTTAACACTACATTTCCTCACTTCTGGGAGCAAGCAAGGCCCTGTTTTTCACTCTTTTTGTAGGTCATGTGATTTGATTACCCAGGGTTCTTTTTTTTTGCTCTGAAAATAATATAGGCACTAAGGAAATCAGAAAAGGAATAGCTCTGTAAGAAGAATTTAGTGCAGCACAACTGAGAAGGTTTTTGTATAAATTCCCAGACCATATACCAAGGTTTAATTGTAATATTAGCAGCAGCAAAAAAAAATAAGAGATGCTCAGATGAAGTCATGGGTGGAGCAATAAAAACCACATGTACCTTGTTCATTCACTTATCACATAATATAAATAATTAAAGCCAAAGGAAGTTTTAACTATTCTTAGAGCATATTCTCTCAGGACTGCTATCTGACAGGAGAAGTTAAAATGTGCTTTCCACTTATTTCTTGTTGAAACCTGTGGATGTTTGCATGGGTCTGACTTCTGGCAGGAAATATTTTCCTTGTACAGTCATGTAAAAGACAAGATTTCTATTACAAAAAATGACCCAAGCATAGTACATTTAGCTTTGGACTTAACATAGAGGAAATCAAGTATGTGGTCTCTTAATGTAGAACATCAAACTTGGTCTGACCTTTTAGTACTCACATGCTTCCAAACTGAATGTTTTCCCTCAGCTTTGTGCCTGAATGCCAGTTCACCTGCAGTGGGGAAGGAGAGGTTTCTGTGGCAAGCCAGGACACAGAAGAGGAGACTGGCTGTCTTTAATGCAAAGCCTGGTATTGGTGATGTGCTCCCAACATACAGCACCAGGTGGGATGGCATCTGGGAGGAATACAACGAGCAGGGAAGCTGTTGGCATGTGATGGGCACCCTGTTCCCAAATCTAGACCAGAGCAGGAGCAGTTCTCATACCGTAAGACCCGAACAGTGGTTGGAGTGCCACGGCCTGGCTACAAGGCCAGGAAAGCAGCACCCCAATCCAGACAGAGAATCAAACCAGAAGCATAGTGACCCCTCCTCCTCCCTCCAATCTGTGCTGCATTTTTCCTGTGTACTGTCCATGAAGATAAATGGAGAAGAGCAGCTGAGGGAAACGTGCCGTTGGCACTCCAGAGAAAACATCTCCTCCCAAGTATTGAGCAGCAAGGAACTGCACATCAAAATTGTTTAGACATTTCGATCCATACGCAGCTATCAGAGTTTCTGCTGAAGTTCAGCTGAGCCCTAAGCGAAGTCAAACATGAGCTACAGAAGTCTTATCTACCCTTAATGAGGTGTTGCCCTTTGCTGGCTGGGAGGAGGTCTCCCAAGATTTTCTCTCCTGGAGGTTGTTTTGTAAATATTAGCTCTCTGATCAGTGAAGTAACATATCCAAGCTTCTTGTTCTCTGAACACAGGTGATAACAATCCTTGTTTCTCACTGTGAGTCCATGCCCTCCTCCATACACAGCATGTGGACAGGAGAAGCTGCTATACCTCCAGCAGGAGCTGGAAGATTCCCTGCTTCAAACCCAGCCAAGAAGAACATGGAAACCAGACTTACGCACAAATTTCTGAGCCAAAATCTGTAACAGACTACTGTGCATATACTCTGGTGAATTTGATGGTCATGCCTGGTCCAGATTAAGTTTGTACCAGTGGACGATCCAACAAGACACAAGGCTGAGCTCCCTTCATCCTTATCCCTGCAGCATTGCAGGCAGGTAGGACAGACAAACAAACCCTTCCTGAAATGGTTCATCACAAGCAACTGGCTCTTCCATAGGTATCACAAGTTGTAATGCTATTTGATGGAACGAGTTTATTGGCCTGATCATGGAGACTCAGAGATTTATAAAATCACATTTTTATTACTGATTCAGTCATGCACATACATATTTATAGGCTTGGTAATTGATCACATAGGGCAACACATTAAATTTTAATACAGGGGATTACTTCCTGTCCCTGTAGAATCACCTTTTGTATCCACAGGAGGCAGTTTAAAACATTTACAGCAGAGTTGCTTTTATGTCTGTCACAAGCCTATTACCAGCTTTGGTCTAGGCAGCAGTTACATTTAGATTTGTTTCCTTCTTTGATCTCCACAATCTGTGTGAAAACACACGTTAGAGACGAGAAGGATTGTGTGACTTTTTAAGCCTGGCATCACTTACACATCACCAGTTCTTGTAGCTTCTCCTTATCAGCTCACATCTCACATCTCCTGCTCTAAAAGCCTGCTCTTTCTAACCCCAGTGTGTTTGGGTTTTGAGATTACTCAGGGCACCTGTTAACACTCATTCCCAAACCCATTCATGGCCAGTGGTTAGGTTTCTTATACAGACTCAGAATTTGGCAATTTGATGAAAAAGACTTCATTTTGTGTTACACCTGTTCAGTCAGTGCATGAATAAAGCAGTGAATACAAGTCTTACTAGCAATCATGAGTCCTTCTGAACTGGTTTATTCTGGTTTTTAAAACATAGTGAGAACTGACTCCTGCAGAGTAGATGACTGATTAGTAGATTTCAGAGTAAACCTGAAATTAGAAAAGTCTATTTTGAAAGCAGATTCATTACCTGCTGGGGAGGTCAAGACTGCATTCAACTGAAAGAGAAAAATCCCCAAAGAAATTTGAACACCAAGGTGCCTAAGGAACACACACATGTGACCTGCATGGTCAAGTCCTGGAGCAGGGAAGCCAAATGAGTTGTTAGCAGAGGAATGTGGATAGTAGTATCTGTGGAACCACCCTGGTCTAGCAAAGGCGTCCTTGACAGGGGGCTTTGGAACTAGCTGATCTTTAAAGTCCTTTCCAACCTCATCAACCATCCTATGATTCTGTGATTATCTAAAGTTTTGGGAAAAGAATGTCTGCTGTGAGTGAAGACAGATAAGTCAATGGAGCTGAGATTTCTCACGGAATACTTATCTTAAGTGATCTCATGTTGAGGCCTTTGGGGGATTTGCGGGTTTGGGATCCAGTTGGCTGTTGCAGTCTGTGATTCCACTGATATTTGCATTCCAGTTTGCATTATTTGCATTTAAGGGAAGACTTTTTCAGGTTATGCTTTCATACAGTCTTTCTTCTAGGACACCTTTAGTCTGCATCCGAAGAGAACACTTCCTTCTGTCTTGTTTCTAGGATTGTACATTTTCTAGGGGGTGTGTTTCAGACATGTATGCCTTAAAAAACAATGTGCTAAAGTCCCATTTCCCTCATCCCCAGCCCTCCTGCAGGTGATTTATCTGCCATCAGTGCTTGTTTCACCAACTGCAAGCACCCTGCTAGTACAGTTCTTTCCCACAACCTGGAAACGTTGTTCTTTATATGCAAATTGGAATGCATCAATTGCATCGTGGGATGAGACCAAATTAATACTTGGGGTTATGTGCAAAGTCATTCACAGTAAAAGAGAGATTGGAAGATGTAAAGATGTGTTGAATGTGCTCCCTTCTTGTTTGATACAGATACAGCGCGTGTGGAGCAAATAGGTTTGAAATTATATTTTTACATGCAAATGACAGCAATTTGTATTAACTCCTATTGTACTAGAACATAACATTTTGATCTGATCTGAGCCTTTCTATCTTCAGATCCTCTTTCTGTTCTTACAGTGCATATACAAAGGTCTTAGATATTAAATATCTTGGTAAATTCCTTCAGGGGAACAAATCAGGCCTGTGTTATGACATTCTTCCAGGCAAACTAGATATCAAACTCATCTCTTCTCCCTTTCGTAAACCCAAGTCATGGATTTATTATGTCAAGACCGATGACTGACCAACTTCTAATTAAGCCCTGTTAAAACTTACATGGTGATCGAATTTCAAATTTGAACCCCATAATTTTTAAAGTGTCTCAAACCTATAATTTCATTTTGGAATTAACATTTCATGTTTCTCACACTGGTATTGAATGGGAATAATGGTGGGGGGGGGTAAAAAATAAGTCAGAAAACCCGAGTTTTTTAATTGAGAAATAGTTTAAAAAAAAAAAAAAGGAGAAAGATCTTTATGTTTTAGGAAGCTTTGACCAACTAATCTCAAACTGTTACCCCAGTCTTTGAAGTACAACCAAATTCAAGCTGAAAGGAATTCTGTTTTTCCTTTTCTTGGGGACATAAAAGGTGGCTGAATAAATTAAAAGGGATTAAAATTGGGTTTCAATAGGACCTTACAGTATGAAGTCACTGTTAGTACACCATTATGTGGTACACAATGGCTGCAGGCGTGGCTGGCTGCTGTTAGGCAAAGGCTAATATTGTTTTACCTTAAAACTTAATAATCAGGCAGCTTCAGTCAATGACTTTCTCTTCCTTAAGAGAGTAATTCGTTTAGGAAAGCAGCATGCATGCGTGTGTGTAGGCAGCAATGAAATACCTCCAAGTGCCCCAGTGTGCTACCCCATGCTAAGTGGTTTGAAAAGGAAAAAGATTTTAATTTAATTTAGAAAACTGCCGTGGCCTTCCACGCGTAAGGCGGGGAGAGGAGAAGCTGTGAGCCAGCACGGCACTGCTCCCCTGGAAGCTGTGGCGGGGACAGGCAGTTCCAGCCCAGCCCCAGCTTCCACTCTGGCTGGGGAGGAGAGCAAACCTCAGCCTTGCCTTCATCCCAAATTGGTGCGGTGGTGTCGTCCGGAGCAGGTGGGGAAAGGCAGCGAGAAGGGGCTGCTCGGGACTCCCAGCAAGGGATGGGTTTCGGCTCAGTCCTGGGAAGATGCTCCCCCCGTGGCTTTTCCCAGAGGGCCTCCACCTCACTGAAAAGGCATAAGTGGAGGAGCTTCTCCCCAGTGTGTGACCCCCACATCTCCAAAGCAGCCTCAGCCCTGGCCCTCCCCAGGCAGCCTGACCCCACAACACAGCACTTCTTGGTGAGGGGTAAGTTGCTTTTTCTCTCTGTATCCGTAGCAATCCAGTGTACTCGTGCACTTCCCACGTGTTTCTGTCACAAGGCTTTTAAGCAGAAATATTTTCCTTAGGGAGATGCCAAGAATGTACCCAGCAGCTCCCACAGCTTCAGTACATTAACAAAAGCACATGTGGGCAGTAGGATTTCCAGGAAGGAACACTATGCTTGAAGTAAGCAGCAAAATGTGCTTTCTGGAAGAAAGGTTTTAACTTGATACTACTACTCAGTCGCCCCCTGTCCCTGCCCAGCTGATGGATACATCCACACACATTCTTCAAAGAGCTGGAGGACTTGGGAGGAATCACCAAGAATCACTGGATAACTCCAGTTAACAGGTTCTTTAGGAGGAACTCGGAATGACCACAGCTTTCCTGAGTGCAGAAATCACTAGGGGCAGCTCTTTTCCAAAGGGAGGTTCCCATGTTGAGCTCTGTGGTGACCCTGCCTGAGCCAGAAGCGGTGGCAGGAAAAGACCTGCATCTTTAATGCTTTAAACAGAGCATTTCTAACAGCATTTCTAGCACTTCTATTTCATAAATGCTATAGGGTTCACAGAGGATTAGGGAGGAAACACACCATCTGACAAGATGCACTTAACAGTGAAAGCTGAGGCGAAGTTCAGAAACTTGGAATTTGTTTCTGCTCTCTTTCCCCTCGTTACAGTTGTCTCCCATTAAAGGCAGTGGAGTCTGGAAGTACACACATTGTTCTTCAGGAATGGGCTCTTTATCTCTATCGTGTCACTGGCAGGTTGTTAGGAAATGCAGCCTGCAGTGAAGCAACACAAAAATCTTATGCCTTATTTAAATAATGGTGTTCATTGCCTATTAAGATGTAACTTCCTGCTTTAAAACAGGATTAATTAAAATGTACAAGAATGCAATTCAGTTACATTTTATGCTTCAGCCCAGCACATACTTTTCATCACTCATTCCCAGAAGAAGTATTAAGGGCAGAACGGCGTTCTCAGTTCTGCCATTAAAAGCACAAATGAGTATCAAGCCTGTTCTTTTCAAATACTTGGCTCAAGTATCACCATTGTTAGATTTTTCATAACATATTACTTTGGTCATTACTGTTTTGCAAGATAATTGTATCAGTGATCTAACTTTTGACAGGATCCAAAGTGGCTGAAAATAGTTCACTGCAGCACCTTTGTCTTTTAAAGGCCATTTGGGGCTTGTTATTTTAATCCTTGTGCAGCCTGATTTATCACTTCTAACATCTGTCAGCTGTGCTTTGTCTTGAAATTGATAGTGATAGTGTTACTGATTTTTCAACAGCAGCTGGTAGAGGTTCATTAGTTAGGCTCTCAAAGGGAGTAGATAACTGTAATATTTTTCTTTGTTAATCATCTCTTACACGTTGTAATAATACAGAGTTTGAAATCTGCTAGAAATGCACAGCCTCTCTCTGTAACTCGTCAGAAGCATCCTTTCCTTCTTTTAATCTGGCTCGATTATTAAAACTCTCCTCTTCATAATGCAGTAAAAAATTGAATAATAGCGCTTGAGTAAGAAGAGAGAAAAAACAGCCTTTGCTGTGTCTGACTGAGCGAGGAGGGAGGTCATAGGGGTCTCAGAGTCCACATCCAAATATGAATCAACTCCAAAGAGGAGATTAAGGGCTGTTCCATAATTGATTTTTAATTTAAATTTTACAAGGCATACAAAAGCTCATGACAACTTCAGTAAAATCAGGTTCATTTCTAACAGATACAGCAGTTTTATGTTAATGCTCTTTCCCTGCCACATAAAATAGCCCTAATGGTTAACTATGATTCTTAAAACATTTCCCCCCTCAAAAAAAAAAACAAACAACCCTTGCCAGCCTGCCTCCAGCTGAGCACCACAGTGACTCCTGCTCAGAGCTTCCAGGGACCTGAGCATCTGTGAACTCTCCTGCAGCTGAGAGCATATCAGTGCTACCGCTGGTTCCACCGGCAGCGCTCACCAACAGATAATTACCGCTTGAAATTAGTATTTTAATGAACTGATCTCAGCAAATGTAAAGCGAAATCTCCCAGGCATTAAAGAAATAAGCAGGAGGGGAAATTATTAACTGTAAAGTTCAACAGACGGCTGGTCAGCAGGTGCCGTCTTGGCAAAGGGGTTGAGTGTTGCTGTTTCCATCTGCAGGAAGAGGCTGGTTTGGGTTTTACCCCTCCAAGCTGCCTCAGTTCTTAGGGATAGAGTTTAGTGGGACTTGGCAGTGCTGGGTTAATGTTTGGGCTTGACAGTCTTAAAGGTCTTTTCCAACTTAAGTGATTCTATGAGCGACACCTGCAAGTGACTTCAGTGGAGATCGAAAACACCTGGGGAGTCTCGCAGGCTTTCCAGGTGAACAGAAATGTCTTCTAAATGTCTGCTAAAGGTAACTAAATGCCAGACCTTCATCCTAAAAGCACAAGTCTCTGTCCCATAAGATAATACATGTACTAGATAATACATAGTAGTGGTGAAGCTCAGTGCAAGAATGCAGCCTGAATTTCAAGGAAATGCGCAGAGTGACTGAAAAAACACCTGAGAATCAGTGGGTTTTATGTTATCCGAGCATGGACTGTGTTTTCTTCTTAAATATGGACAAGTAACTTGGTCTGGTCTGCATCAGGCACCATGGTCATGCCAGGTCCAGGGAGAGGAGTGTGCGGAGAGCAGGAACAAGCACCTAGAGGTGAAGCCCCCTGCCAAAATGTGACCCCCACCCCAGGCTTAACATGCGCTCAGGCAACCAGAAGGCACAGGCCATCACCAAACAGGAACCCATATGCTCAGCTCAGGTTTCATCTTCTCCCTCTCAGTTCCCAGTGTCAGAAACTACTCTGGAAATAAATGCATAACGATTTTTGAAGTCAGAGTTTTCAAACATCTCTCTGGAGAAGTCCTTCAGAAGTGCCACCTGGCTAGAACACTCCATTCATGTGTCATAGACTCGAAGACCTGTTGATTTACTGAAGGACAGTCGATCCCTTACACAGTTCAGGACACTGTGTGGCCAGTCAGGTGGATACTCACCCACCCCACCACAGCATTGCCTTGTCTGCCCTGTTAGGAACCAAAAATTCTTCTTAAACATTTCATAGAGATTTGTATGTACATATATTCATATATATTTATATATTTATATGTACATATCTTTTTATTTATATATTTATATAATCCAAGCTTTCTGTATCTACCATAACTGAATTAGATATTTTTATACAAGACTTTTCTCGGACTTCCACAGAAAGGTTTACATTTAAATTACTTCCCCACCCTTCAAGAATGAATGTCTCATATGTAGTAAAGGAGTAAAATTACTTAGTGATATCATAAAAAAATTATAAGACTTACTCCTACACAAACATACAGAAATGATACCTATTTTTTGTCTCAAATATCTCTATTTTAGATTTAAGGGGGGAAAGCCCTGAGAGTTTAAGTCTTCAAGAATAGAATTGGTGCACATTTTTTGGCAAGAAACATTTCTCAGAACAAATTTTCTGTTCTCTCAGCAAAAAGGTAGATCAATTCAATTCATGGATATAATTTAAAAGCTATCTATGCTCTAAGCAATTTATCCAATTGAGGCTGGAGGGAATGCTTCAGATAACCTAAAACTACTCATCAGGGCTGTAAGGAAGACAGCACATACTTTCCACAAATACATTTTTGAAATAGGAAATCTTTGGATGCTTTATTTTTAATTTTCACTCTTTTCTTCTGCTGCTTCTTCCTCCCAGTTTTGCTTTTTAACTGAAATGCTGTTTTAGTAAAATACTATTTTGCTTAGTTGTACAAATTGGAGAATTTTCAAGTGATTTTTTTCCTGTAAAATACGATACTGAGTTTGAAGTGTAAGTTTTGTTTAAAAAATATGCAATTAAATTGTATCTGGAATTGGAAATTTCTCCCATCGTATCTTTTAGATTTGTATTTTTGTCTGTGGGTTATTTGGATATCATCCCATATTCCCACTAAACTAAAGATTTCTACCTGCACCCTCCCTGGCTTTTAGGCATACACAGATGCAGGCAGAGATCTTTCTGTCTCAGAAAGAGGAGGAATGACAAAGCCCCTTTAAGCCATGCACCAGAAACTGCCCTTCATCAGCTTCCTGCTCATCTACCTGGAGAGCAGAGCAGTAATTCACCATCTTACAGGATGGAAAATTAGTGCTGAGTCACACACTGGCTTTCATGCTTCCAGTTTATGTTTTCTGACTTACCTTCTGTGACAGTTTGAATCTCCTGAAAGGCTAAAAAGTGAGGGAAAGTTTCAGGCTCAGCCTTACTGTTTTGTTTCTCTTCCATCAGTGGGGATGCCAGTACAGCATCCCTCTGCAGAGGGGGAATTCCTCTGTAGGATGCATTAGTAGGATTAATGTTATGGTTTAGTTGACATGGTGATATTGAGTCAAAGGTTGGATTAAATGATCTTGGAGGTCTTTTCCAACCTTAATGATTCTATGATTCTATTTACCAGCAGAAAATTCATTGGGTTGCAAGGTTCAGTCATGAAGGCTTTCTTTTCTGTCTCATTGTAGGAGACAGGGCAAAGTTGTTAAAGTAATCCAATTATATTAGTCATTGAACAAGGGGTTTCTCATCACCTTCCCTGAGTGAAAAAAAAAGGTATAGCAATAGCTGTATAAGCCTTTAAAACTTTCCAAATTGCAACCTCACTATCATATTTGGAGGACTTTGAGAAGTCTCAGTATTCTGCCACCATCCACCTAGAGATCAGTGCTCCTGGCTCCCTGCTCTGTTTCCCAGCATATGGATATCTTTGCTGAATTTGGCATGCTGAACTCTACAGTCCCTCTTTATCATCTCTTTCAAAATGAGACAGAAATCAAGCAAGTGAACTCTAAATTTCTGACTGAATTTTATCTTTGCACCAGAGTGTTTTAAACAGTCCATCATCACCCACACGAGAGAGAAAGCCAGGCACAACAACCTGCTGCTGTTTATTTATTTACAGTTTAGCAAGGGAGAGGTTGTGCAAGTGTAGGAAAGTGTTTCAGTTGCCTGGAGAGTGAGGGCATCCTTAGTTACAAGGTTCAGCCTCTCTTCTGGATATTCACATCCCACCACCCCCCTTAGCCATGAGTATGACCAGTACTCATATTCCAGTCCCACTTTTGCCTGTGTGCTGCTCACAGCTCTCCTTTCCTCCAGGTTGCAAACTGGAAGCTCTGCTTCCAGAGCCATGTAGAGCACACAGACCCTGTGCTCACCCCCCATTGGAGATGTCTGTTGTCATTTCTTTTGTTTTTTGAACTTTGTCATAAGTAAATCCCTGCTCACTCCGTTCTTCCGCACAGCGCTCGGTGGGTTATGGAATCATAGAATGGGTTGTGTTGGAAAGGACCTTAAATCTCATCTCATTCCAACCCCCTGCCATGGGCAGGGACACCTTCCACTAGACCAGGTTGCTCAAAGCCCCATCAAACCTGTCCTTTTTGCTTCATTGCAAAGCAACTCCTTGATCTCGAGGCAGGCTGACCGACACAGTTTTGTTTTCTCAAGGGAAATCCATAAGCTTCCCAGCAGAATTTTGGGGAAACGGGATCAAAAATTAAAAATTTCTAAGCTAAATCCAGAGGATGTGTTTGGGCAGCTGAAGATGGAGGATTATTAAGGATTTTTCTGCGTGGTAGCCTAAGTTGTTAATTCACAGCTTCCAATCCTGGCAGAAGCTGCAGTGGTAAATGAAAGTTAATCCATCTTTCAATCATGAAAGCACACGGGCTGATAACATCCTGAAAAATAGGACTGTGACTGGATGGAACAAACATGTCTCTTTTATACAGTTTTGCTGAAAGATGTTGCTTAACTCCCAAATTCCTCGAAGCATCCCTGACAGCAATCACATCTGCTGCCATAAAACCCACCACAGCCTCTGTCTTTGGGAAAAAACTTATTTAATAATCAGTAAAGTTCAAGCTCAGCTTTTTGTGATGAATTATTAGAACCCGTCATCATTTTCTTGAGGGGAAAAAAAAAGGCTAAGAGGCTATAATAGAACACAATTTTATGGGTTTTTTCCCATTTAATTGATGATGGGCTGAGTTTTTATTAATATTTCTGGACTCCAGCATAAGATGCTGAAAAAGCTAATATGAGATCATTGTATCTAGTTAATGTGTGTGCTTTGCAAAATTGATACGGCCTGTCAAGACATAAATTATTTAAAATTTGATAAATGTGCAGAAATCACTGAATTTTCAAACAGACAAAGCAGAGTTATTTCTCTCCCCCTCCATGCACCCCCTTCAAACTGGGGCTTTTGTGCAGCTGGTTGATGATGCTGCATTATCCTCACGGCCTGTGAGGCTCCAAAATCACCGTGGGGAAGCCAGAGAAGTGTCCTCTGCTGCTGCAGAGGGGACACAAGTATAAAGCTGTGGGACAGTCAGACATGGAAGCAGCAGAGAGTGAAGAGACCGCTGGAATTGTCCCCCTGGTGTGAATTTTTCACTGGTGATACTGGGGGCAAGAGGAGGTAACTGAACACCACCTCCCTCCCACCACCCCTTCCTCTCCAGCAGTGGGATAAAGAGCTCCTGGCAGCACCAGTGAGTGGCCAAATGGTTCTTCAGAGCTGTTTATTCCAACAGACTGATTCATTTCAGCTAATTGCCAAGAGTTTTTAAATGGTTCCTGGCAGGGGTGAAGCCAGAGGAATGATTGCTGGTGATTGATGAATAACCTGGATAAAATTCCCAAAGCATCAAAACTATTAACTCTTGCATGGGGACACCTGCTTTTATTTAGTGCCTTGCCCACAGAGAAGGACATGGGAGCGAGTTCCAAATGAACCCAAATTTCGGCAAATAGAGAAAACAGAACATTTGTTGATACCCCTGTCTCAACAATGCAGGCTCATTTCTCAAAAAATATCTCATGGCAAATGTTATTTAACCCTGTGTGGCTCTGCCATGGTCAGGATCATGCATGGAAGTGGGAGGTTTTGAAGACCAATCAGCATCTTTCAGTGAAGGGCGCACCAAGAACCAAAGCTTTAAAGTTTAAAACTCCATAAACATAAACCACATCACAGTGGTTTGGGTTGTTCTTTGTAGCTTACGTAGCAAAAGAAAACAGCAAGGCACGCTGTGGATACAACACATTTGGATGGGTCCGAGACTGTGCTTCTTACTGGCAAATATCTGCAGGCTAATGGAAGTTTTAGGGTAACTGGGTGCCATTTTACAGCCTCTGTGATTTCTTCTGTTTGGAAATTGATGGTTTGGAAGGAATGGGAAAATGCAGGTGCAGCAGAGGAGAACTCCAGCAATAGCCATCTATTTAAATGGACACACTAACCTCCCTGAGCTAGTATTTTTCAAACACCCCACCAGCAATATTTATCACTACAGAGATGCATTATAGTGAAATGGAAAGATGCTGAGGAAGTAATTTTTTTCCAGCATGTGCCGCATTCTTTTAATACAGATTTTTTTTTTTATTGCCCGGAAATTGCTAAAGCAACATGAATAAACAGCTGAACAAAGCGCAGCGGCCCGTCCTCGCTACGAGCAAAACGTGGCCATCAAGGGGAGGGCCTTTGGGTTCTCTTATATTGCAGAAAGGTTTATTCAAAACAGGGGTGAAAAAAAAAAAATCTGCACGCCACAAAGGTTTTACATCACAAAAGCACAAATATTATTCACATTTCTGAACAATGCCCCCTCATTCCTGCTCCTGCATCAGGCACTGAGCAGAACTGGGCGGTTCTTTGTTAAGACACCTTTTTACTAAACATTTGCAAAACACAACCAGTGTACCACCCCAAACCCACAAGTTCCCTTCCCTGCAGCCCACTCAGCTGACAGCTCTGTCAGCCTCTGAATCTTGCTCCTCTAATGAAATCAGTGAAACAAGACAGCACCAGGATGGATCAGAGTCAAGAATTAAGGCTGTGCAAGATCGGAGAATCCCACAGCATGAAAACCAGTTCAAACAGGAGGAGGAGAAAAAATACTTAAGTGTAAGATACAACTTTCAGCAGTGGCTGGTGATTGTTGTCTGGGTTTTAAACTGGAGTATTACGTCCTTAAAATTCAACTTATCAATGATTTCATGTTCCCCTCTTATGAAAGCTGTTTTGTTGCCATGTGAAATAGCCCAGGTCTCTGTAGCTCCGGGGGTGTGTTTCATTATCCCATGAGTGTACCTCATTTGGTGTAACACATACATAAATAAAAGTAGTAGTAGTCTAGCACGATGCAACTCTGCGGTTTCACCATCGTGGTTTTGAAATACTTGTGCCCTAATACGTTATTGATGTGGCAAACCCACCTGGTTGTAGCATGCATTGATGTTTCCCACCCTTCAGCCATTCCAGCCCTTATACCCACATATTTCTTCTTTTTCTATCAGAGCCTTCAGCAAAGCGCCGTCGGGAAAGCAATGCCCTGCTTTCTCATTTGGAGTGAGAGCCCCCTGAAGAGACATACATTGAGCATTATCCATAGCACATGACTCAGTATCCTCTACATCTCTTCATAAAAGGCGAGGGGAGAAAAGCCGAAGAGCCATTGCAGGGATTTCAATAAACATTGCAGAAGACAAGTAGCCCAGAAGGACAGTTGAGTGCGTTCCTTCCTGTGCCCTTGCCAGAGGACAGTCAGAGCTGGGTGCAGACAAAAGCAAAGCCAGAACCTCCTGTGAATCAAACAGCTTCATTTCTACATCATTTCACCTTAAAATTTCCAATCACTTTTCCTATGGCTCAGTTACTAACAGCTCAGTTACTAACAGCCACCATGAGTGGCACTAGTGAGTGGTCACTAGCATTTTAAGTAGCACATCATTTAGGTGTGCAAACACAGAAGAAAGTTGCTGGTATTCCAGCACTGCCAGGCCCCTGGTCCCAGCTGCAATCTGGTAATGCAGCAGAAAAGCCTCTTTTTTGTGCTTCTCAAGGCCTCAGGTCAGAGTTGGGGTGAAGGATGGGTGAATGTGTGCAGCACTTCTTGCTTCATCTGAGCAGAGTCACTGCTCTGCAGCAGGGGAGTGATTTCCCTAGCAGTGGGGATGGCCAGCTGTCCTTAGCATCACCAGGCTGATTCTGGGCTTATGCAGGCTTAAGAGTGGCTGAAAAACCACACAGAAACACAGCAGAGCTTCACCAGGAGCTTTCCATCACAGTGGAAGTGATGCTTCCCCCAGCATCATTATGACAGTGCTATTTGGGCCGGTACAGATCAGTATCTGTCACTGTTTCCATTAGAATCTCCTATTTTCCTGGGTTCATAGCTCAGCCATAAAAAAATATAAGATAGAGGCAGAAAGCTGACATACAAGGTCTCAGGCTGAGAGTGATCACTGTTGTCTTTTCTTCCCCCCTTTTTAATCTGAAGAAGGAAATAACATATTTCTGCAGAGACACACCTGACCACTGCATTTCCATCCAGCCATGGATTTATTTATAGTGATAAATAAGTGAGAGGACAAGTGGAATAGCCTTATACTGAAGGAGGGCAGGTTTAGATTAGATATTAGGAAGAAATTCTTTACTCTGAGAGTGGTGAGGCCCTGGCACAGGTTGCCCAGAGAAGCTGTGACTGCCCCATCCCTGGAAGTGTCCAAGGGCAGGTTGGACAGGGCGTGGAGCAACCTGGGCTAGTGGAAGGTGCCCCTGCAAATGGCAGGGAGTTGGAATGAGATGATCTTTAAGTTCCCTTACAACCCAAACTGTTCTGTGATTCTATGATTTAGCAACAGCAACTGCTGCCTTTCAACATTCCAGCTGTGAATGTTGCCGCTGTTCATCATTTAATCTTAATTACTGCATTAGAGGTGATCAGGAAGGACATGTGGTAAGTGGGTTGGGGCTCTGGTTTGGAACCTATTGCTGGAGAACAGGCCCCAGTGAAGATTAAAGCCTTTGGAGTTTCTGATCTTTTCTAGATAATTAAATGAAAAACTACAATTTATAGAAATAACAGTTGGATATTATAGAAACGGAACACTTCTAGGAACTAGAGGCAGAGATGATCCCTTTGGGATCAGGAGCAGAGGGAAAAGCAAGCCCAGCATTGCAGTTTCCATAGTGAGATAGGAAGCACAGAACCCCACCCCACACAATTCAGCATCTGTGCTTGATGCTTTGACTGCTTTAGGCAAACTTCCACCCCATAATATTGCTACTGGATACTGAAAATCCCATCCTGTGTGTTAGTTATACTGGGATACACCACCTGGATCCTGGCACTGCCAGATCAATAATGAAACAAGAGCAGCATTTTGCCAAGAAGAAAGGGTAGCAGCAATTTATCACCAGGGACATGAGCAGGACAACACTGTCCTTTCTTCTTTCCATTTTAAGCATCTCTTTGTTCTGTTCACACATTTTGTAAGATGAAAGAATTTTTCTTCATACATTAGGATGATGATGTAAGACAGTCCTGAAGAGAACAAACCCTGAAAACACATTCTCCAAAGCTTCCATTTCAACCCCACTGAAACACAGATCCTGCTTCTGACCTCTTAAACATATGCTCCAGTTCTGCATTTTCAACAGGACTTCTCTGCCAGAGTGAACAGGAAAAATGTACTTGTTAAATGTGTCTCTATATTAAGTTGGGAATTTGTTGTTGCATGTTTAACTCTGAAATCTAAAGCCATTCTGTCGCTACCAGAAGGAATTTTTTGCTTTCTGATTGCAGACTTGGCTTGGCCCAGTCATGGTTCCCAAAACTGAGCTGTGCTGTGTGGCTGGGATTGCTCCTCACCTCTGGAAGGCTGGGCCTTGATAAACACAGGCAGCTGAGCAGCTGAAATCAGCACACCAAAAACATGGTTATTTTTGTTGTGTCAAGCTGCGAGCACAAATGTCCAAGCTAAGTTAGGAAAAAATGAAGAAGGCAACACCAGAAAAGACAAATGTAGGATAAACAGTTTAGGACACAATTACACCACCAGAACAGGATTTTAAGCCTAAACCAGTTGGGAGATCAGGTGGGGAGAAAAACAAAGGGGAATGGGAAATCCCACTATTCTATTTCAGTCCATCTTTTAGCAGATGGGCCACTTTGCTCTTCAGATTTTCCACTTTCCTCGGGCATGTTTTCATCTATTAAATCTGTGAGCAGAGAGTGTCTGGCTGCTGTTGCACATCACAGCCATCAACCTGTCCAGAGGTTTATCCATTTGCCCCAGTGAGTGGCTTCTGTTGAGATTTTTGTATCTTCTACAGGCTAGTTTGAGTAAGATCCTTGAGCTTTCATAGGGCAGTGGAAATTACTCATTACAGGAAACCAGCTGTGACAAGACTGATACAGAGCCTACTGGTATAAATATAAATATTTATATAAATATTAATGGCTCCTTTTCTGTCTTGACCATTTTATTTTCACGCTTTACACAACTCCCTCTTTCTTTTCTGAATCAGGTGTTCTGTGATGCCAGTCGAGTCGTACAAGCTGCGGACGTGCTGGACTGGGAAGACAAGGATGCTGCAGAGACACTGGTTGACAACGTGGTCCACTCCAGGATGATCAACCCCTTACGCCTGTTTGTTAAGCCATCTCCAGTACTGAAACACGGCCAGGTGTCCTACTCGGACAGCATAGACAACTTTTGGGATTGGTTGTCCAACATCACGGAGGTTCAGGAATCTCTGGCACGAACTAAACGCAGACCTATAGTAAAAACTGGGAAATTCAAGAAAATGTTTGGATGGGGCGATTTCCACTCTAACATCAAAACTGTTAAGCTGAACCTCCTGATCACGGGGAAAATCGTCGATCACGGCAATGGGACCTTCAGTGTTTATTTCCGACATAACTCCACAGGTCTGGGGAATGTTTCTGTCAGCCTGGTGCCGCCTTCCAAGGTGGTCGAGTTTGAACCATCTCCACAGTCAACGCTGGAGACCAAGGAATCCAAGTCCTTCAACTGCCGAATCGAGTACGAAAAAACAGACCGCGCTAAAAAAACTGCCCTGTGCAATTTCGACCCTTCAAAGATCTGCTACCAAGAGCAGACCCAAAGCCATGTCTCCTGGTTGTGTTCCAAACCCTTCAAGGTCATCTGCATCTACATCGCCTTCTACAGCGTCGATTACAAACTGGTGCAGAAGGTCTGTCCTGACTACAACTACCACAGCGAGACGCCGTACCTGTCCTCCGGCTGACACGGCGCAGTCAGCACCCGTCATAGAAAGAAGCATTCCCATTAACCTTTTGGAGAAGAATATGTTTTTTCCTATCAGGTTAAAAAAAAAAAGTCTTTAAAAACTGTAGCTGTGTTTGTGCTGTATCGTAACTAATCAAACTGTTTATGTAAGAGCCGTTTTCATTTGAGACCGTTGCGTTTTAGCTCTTGCCGTCATCAACAAGGGAACTGCCAGGCAGGCACAGGACAAACATCAAAAAAAGTTATGTCTGTAATGATCTTGAAAATCAATTTTTTAAACTACTTCATGGCGAGAGGTTGTCTTTTACTTAAACTGGACAGCACTTAGTGGGATCCTATTTCTCATTGGGAACTTTAGGTGACAATATAAAGAACAAACGATGAAGCAGCCTCACAGCTGCTCATATACAAACTCCAAATAAACAGCCTTCCTACTGATTCCATAAAGATTGTTACAGAGAGGGCTCAAGTAATCAAGTCCAAATAGTAAGAGGAAGTGCTAAATCTAGGACAAAAAAAAAAAAAAAAGAAAGGAATCTGCATTTTTATGAGTTGTAGTAGCTGTAGGTACTCATTGAAGTGAAGAGTGAGTAGTTCTTCCTTCAGCTTTCCTACCCATGGATATGCAGTGATGTAATTAGACATCGATGAGCTTTAGTTTTTTAGACCCCCTAGGTGTGCACATGTGGTGTACATTCCTTCCTTCTGTGCTCACCACTGGTTTGGATTCTTCTCAAACATTCACATACACATCAGTACTAGTTTTACAGCAACAGAGAATAATTAAATACCTTGGGAAAGGGTAATCTCTGTTTAAGTCAACCTGGTCTAGCGGAAGGTGTCCCTTGTTGGAACAAGATGATCTTTAAGGTTCCTTCCAACCCAAACCATTCTGTGATTCTGTGAAGTCTGAGGACTGTAACAGGGGCTGGCTTCCAAGCAAAGAAAGCAATTATTCTGCCACCCAGCCTCTTAGCATTATATGTTGCAGCAAGGAAAACACAGCACAGCACAAGGACACCAGAACAACAAGCAGCTTTCTGCTTCATGGCACCAATTGTCTTCCTCAGCAGTGCACTGCACACCTCAAATGAAAATACCAGCCATGACAAAGACAGAGAGCAACAAAAATCTATGCATCTTCACCTCACAAAGCAGGTTTCAAACCATTAATATAAATATTCAGCCAGGCTTTTCCCTAGTGCAGAACAGAACCCCTCCAGTGAAGTTAGAACAATGTCTAGTCCAGCTGTGGTTTTGCTTCAACAGGACAGGTGTTGTCCCACCACAGTCAGGAGCAGCTGGCTCTGAAAATGCAGTTCCAGCATCATCCCCTGTGCTTTCCTGGGTATTGATCCTGCTGCTGCTGCCAATTTGGTCTCATGGTCCTTTGTGACAGTTTGATGTCACAGGTACTGTGGAAGAAACCGGCTGAGGAAGTGCTTTTTTTTGCCTCTGATCAGACCTGCACGAAGGGTTCAAGGAGTTACACACAGCTTAAATAAAGCACTATTAAAGTACTCTGTTTGAGTGATGTGCACACAGACAAGTGACTATGGCAGCTGGGAAGGACTCACTCATGAGATTAATTCTGATTTCCTTGGTAGAGACTCACACAGAAAATTACTCTGTTAAAAATATACGACTAACTGGCTGATTTGTTTTTCTCTTTAGGTGACAAATTTAAATGTGTGGTTTAGTTTGATCAATAATCTAAATGTTTTCCTTCATCTTATTTCATACAGAGTCTCTCCTGGTCTATAATGATGTTTTTTAGTTTGCCTATTCCTGTCAATTCCTATAAGTTGGTCTACTTTGTATTCTGTATAGCGTGTCCTCGCTCCAGCTGTACATGAGCTTGGATTTATTGCTACGAGTTCAGTGGTTGGTGCTTTTGTAACTTAGCTGTAAGCCATGATTTTATTGCCATGTATTTTTACTCAGCACTGTAGGCAATTAAAAGAAAACCCTACATGCTATTTATTGTAGAGTATGTGGAAACCATGTATGTATATACACTTAAATATGTGTACATATACAGCACATATGTGTACATGTATTTGTATGTAAATAAAGAGAATTTACTAAATCTGGCACTTGCTTCTGACCAATTTGATTTTTTTTTTTTTTTTAAATGTTGCATATATAAAGACACAAATGCAGCAACACATCACTGAGCATTTTTCCCCAGCTGGAGTTTGTTTTTCTAGGAGATATTTACATATGTGCTATGGTGAACTGTGTGCAGGCCTGGGCAGAGTTCAGCAGTATTCAGGTGATATTTGAGAAATGAAGTACATGTTTTGACGAAGACAATCATGAACTGTTTCATAATTGTGCAAGTGAAGGCGTTAGTTTGAATCCAACAACATTCCCAAGCAGCAACATGCTGGGAGACACAGCAGCCCACTGCTGATTCAGCCCTTGCTCCGTTTCACATGGAAACAGGAGCTGGATTCTCCTCCTCCACAGACATCCTCTGGCTGCAGCACAGACACCTCCCAGGCTGAGTTTTCCAGGCCTCAGGAAAACAAAGGATGGGAGAAACTCGCACTGCTCTCCTCCCTTGGCTCAAGGAGTCAGCCTGGCAGCTGCAGCAGGAGGAAAGGGAGGGAGCCTTGGTACCAAACTCCATCAGCACCACACTTTTTCCAATCACAGTACTGTACAAATCAACTTTAAAGCTGTATTTTTCTTTGAGTTCAGTTATGAGAAAGTCACTGCAAAAAAAGCACTCACAATATTATTGCAGTCAAAATCTGATTAAGGAGAAATTATTTGCACCAAGCAAAGTAAGCAAAAGACAACCCAATGATGACAGACTTGATTGGGTCAAGTTTCACACTTTCCATGTAAACAGAACTAACTTTGATTTCATTTCACATAGAACAGGCCAAATTTTTAAAAACATTTTTCTCTATAATAAGTGATTATTTCAGACAAGTTTCAAATCTCAGTGACTGTTCCTCTTATGGCTTTTATTCAAAGGATTTTAAATCAAAAACTTCAAAGATTAAATACCATTTTTGGAAAGAGCTTCAAGTGGGCAATGACAACTTATGACAGCAGCAACTTAATCTAGAAGTTTTTAATATACATCCTTTATTTAATCCAAATCTCAACAGGATAGTTTTGCACACATTTATATCAATGCAAATACCATACAATCATAGGATATCCTGAGGTGGAAGAGACCCACAGGGATCACCGAGTCCAACTCCTGACCCTGCACGAGACAACTCCAAAAACCCCACCATGTGCATGAGAGCACTGTCCAAATGTTGCTTGAGATCTGGCAGGCTTGGTGCTGTGTCCACTTCCCTGGGGAGCTCATATTAAATACATTAAATAAGTATTTCAACTTCATGGTAAATACGTTTCCTTCCCCATCCATGGATATTCATAAAAAAAAAACAAAACAAAACAAAAAAACAATAAAAAGCTCATTCATGACACACACACAAGCATCAGCTTTTTTTCCTTTGGCCAGCATTCTGTTCAGAGCTGCAGGGACCGTGCACATCCGTATTTTTAAAATCATTACAGCTTGAACAGGGAAGTAAATTAGTTTGGTTTTCCTTTTCCCCTGAAGGATTTTGTCCTTTGTGCCTTTTCATCGTCCTGCAGCTCTCACCAGGGGCCAGATCCTGCCATGAATTCCTCGGTCACTGGATCCCCAGCGCTGTGGGCTCTGCGGGCTCTGCCCCCATGGCAATCCCTGAGCCTTTACATGGGGTGTCCATGCTGTTCCACAGAACAGAGCAAGGCAGAAAACAGCAGAGCTGAGTGTTGTGTGCTCTGAGCTCCCTGGGGTTGGCACTTTCTAGGGAGAATTTACTGGGCAGTGCTGAACGAGCAAACCCATGAATGATCCCGATGCAACTGGAAAAGCTCTCTCACAGCAACCAGGAAGAGGTGTGCCACGCAAATCAGCATCCAGTGCTGCTTTTCTTTTTAAATTGTAATTCAAGGACATTAGAATTTGCTATTTGTTTTATGCTCTGTTGACCAGCATAATCTGGATAATGTTTTATTTATAGTATAATAATGATTTGTCATTAGCACTGTCTCTATTCAAATATGCACAGTCGAAAAGACAATAACAAGCTGCAATACACTAAGTAGCTCAATGAAACACACATCAATCAAGTAGATTTTTAGCTGTAGGGTGTCTCGTTTGAAAAACTACACTTTGCCATTCCCATCTCTCCCTCGTGAACACCTCTTGCAAGCACCCGTCAGGAGCAGCATCCTTCTTTTAGAACTATCAAATAAATTGGGTTTACAGAAGAGGAGCTGAATTGTCATGAAACATCCCACTTCATGTCAAACCATACTTCCCTTGGTGGGTTGTTGAGCTCAGGGCTGTAAAACCTGTTCAGATCTGCAGTGTCAGGAGTGACGGGAACTGAAGGGCTCCAGTTGTTGGTACTCTCAAGCAAGAACCCCAGCCATCCAGACTGAATTTATAAGGGGGGGAGGGGAAACAAACAACAAAAAAACCCACAAAACAAAAACAAACCACAAAGCAAACAAACAAAAAACCCAAACAAACAAAAAAAAAACCACACAAAAAAATGCTTTTTCTAAAGATGTAATGCGGTCTCCAACTCAGCACAAATCCAGCACCAGCTGCAGCCCAATTAAAAAGCCATCACCAGTCATGGGAAAACAGTTTACTCCAGGAAGAAAAAATTCTACCTGCATAAACAGTGGCAGGACTCTAAAACAGACTCCAAAGAAAACATCGGCATCTTCCCATTCACCAGTAATGGAACAGCCAACCACATCAAACAGTCTCTTACACTGTTCTCTGGTTTTGTCCTCAAGTCAGAACAGAAGAAAAAAAATTCCACTGCTTCTGGGACATTTTAATGTATTTTCTTCATTTTACGGAAAATACACACCCAGGCACAGGCAGCTGACTAATTCTGAGGGTTCAGAGGTGATGAGCATTCCTCTGTGTGAGTCAAAAATCTCAACCATCTTTCCTAGGTGGATATCAGGAAAGGAGCCATGTGGGAAACACACAGGGAGACTGTGGTCTCTTTATCTTTTCAGCAGGCAGGACTCGTGGCTCTCACCCAGAACTGGACCACTGGAGCAGGGCACAAGGCACCACAGGACACAGCCTGAGGGCAGCGTTGGAGTACAGCCACGATGGAGGAGCAACTGTGCAACAGCTGCCCCTGGAACACCTTCCCAGACATCCCACTGCTCACCCTGCCTCTCTCACGTTTAGTGTCCTTGGAAGACAAGACAGTTTTATTACCAGCCTGATCCCAGATCAGCACCTCACATTCAGTCATCACGCTGCTCATCTGCCTTTGGCAGCTCCGCATTTCAGCCCCCTTGGATATAAATGCCATTTATTTATTCTCCTGCCTCATTCCCAGACAGTACCTGGCTGTTTCATCATTAACAGTCAATTAAGCTTTGGCTACCTTATCTTAACAGCTCCATATAAGCTGGTGATCTTCCTGAAAGATGATACATCATAATTGGTTCCAAACTGGCAAGAAAGAGAAGTATGAGACTTGGAGGTTGTTTGAATTAGCCCTGAAGCTAATAATGGCCAAAAAACCCTCTCCACCTAAAGCTATGAGGGTGTTTGCTTTGAAATTCTAATATTTATCAGGTTTGTATCATGTGTTATAGCTGGTGTTATTTCCCAGGACACAAGACTTGGGATGTTTTGTTCTGGAGATCCTACAGACAGCAGCAATGCTGCAGCTCCCACAAGCTGGCAAAGAAAGAGCTCTGCTGTGCTCACTAGCACTCAGCCACCTCGAGGAGAGGGGGAAGGACACAGAGCCCAGCACAGGGTGCAGTTCAGGTGCCCACAGTCCGTGGGTGTCCCTGGCATATGTCAACAATTTTTCAAAGCCCACAGCTCAGACAGTCCCAGGCAAGCTCAAACAAACTCTCCCTTCTGAACTGCAACATCACAGTATGTTTTTTGCATTGCTGTGATCCTGGCTTTCATCCCTGTGAGGGTGGTGAGGCCCTGGCACAGGTTGCCCAGAGGAGCTGTGGCTGCCTCATCCCTGGAAGTGTTCAAGGACAGGTTGGACAGAGCTTGGAGAAACCTGGGCTAGTGGAAGGTGCCCCTGCCCATGGCAGGAGTTGAAATGAGATACCTTTAAGATCCCTTCTGGCCCAAACCATTCTATGATTCTATGACTGAAGTAATAAAGCAGCCATGAAAAATCATCCCAATTATGAGGTTTTTAGATGGGTGGATGGCAATTGCACCACCTTCCATCCCCATTCCCAAAGTCCCTGATGAAACGCCCTTGGGCTCTTCTAGAGCACAACAAGGGTATCTCTTTAAAATCATGAGTTCAGGTTTCCAAAACACGTCAAGCTGATATAATTTGAACATGAGCACACGTGTTCTGGCTTAGCAGAACTGCTCTGTGAGGAGCCATCAGTCTATTCTAAACCAACAGTAGTTACTCCTTAAAAGAAGAGGTGGTGGAAAAGTGTATCTGAAGCAGGTGATGCTGAGAAGACGTGCACTCCTGTCCTGGGAGTATAGAATATTTAACACAGATTTCTGAGCAGGTAAACCAAAGGATTAAAAAATATTTCAAGTTGCCTTATTGCAGATAAGCAAGCCTATTTATTAGATAGTACTTAGAGCTACTTAATTCCAATCCACTTCTCATGTCAGATATATTTAACTGTGATGTTTCTGGCTTCAATCACTGAAGATTTGGATTAGCCAAAGTACTCTGGGAAAAGAAGATGCCTGCTCACACCAGCTTCTTGGAGGCGATGCCAGACAGGGAGATTGCTCTGTCCCAAAGGAAAACCATCTCTTTTCCATCTTTTTTTCCTGGTTTTAAAGCAATTATATGATAAATACCAGGTGCACAGTGTTTGGTCACAGCCAAGCACAACCTGACTGCTCAAAGCAAAAACAGCACCACAGATGAATGGTAGCAAGGCAGCCCAGACCCAGGAGGTCAGCCAAGCTCATCAGTGTGTCCAGACATTAAGGGATACTTATATTTGGCTAAAAGTGGAGAGGGAAAGCTATTTTGATTCACTAGCCCAGTTATCTTTTAAAACAAGCACAGCCCCTTATTTAAAATATGAGTACTGAATTGTGTTGCCAGAAGCAGATTAATTGCAGCTTCCAGGAAAAAACTCTGAGCTTATTTCACACAGAACTTTATTCCCACTTGAATTAAGTTCCTTATGTTACACCAGCTCATTTGAATTTTTTGAATTGGTTTTGCATAGTATCATTTACTGATGTACTATCTTTAATTACATAACACACATACACTCTCCAACTGCATTATTAATGAAAGTGTTTTTAATTAAATGGCTCTCAGCATAATATTCAGTCATTAATTTCGTATGCTCAGGGTGTGGAGAGATTCTATTCTGATGGTCTGGGGAAACTCTGTACTTTAGATGAGGGATACTTGCGAAGTGATAGTTTTGGAGAGAAGCTGAAATCATTATGAGCACTGAATTACCCTCTCAGCAGCTGGTGCCGCAGTTCTGCTCTACTGGGTATTATCTGTTCTTCAGCTCAAGTGCTCCTTTTGCTCTGCCATGCTTCACCACTGGTAATCTGAAAATGCCTCTCACTGGATTCACGTATATTCCAGGGTGGATAATATCAGAGTTCTCTTTTAGGAACAATTTACACTTAGACAATGGCACTAAGGCTGCATCCTCTACAATAAAAAGCTCTGCACCCTCCTCCCCAATTATGGTCACACACCTGCCTCCACTCTTAACCTTGCAGTGCTGTTAGAAGTGACAAAGAGCATTCAAGGCTCTTGGGACTGGGATCTTTTCGGCTCATGCACCACATGGAGGCACAGCACACACTGGAACATCACACAGGCATTGCTGGGAGCACACTTAATGCTCACCTGCTGCAAAGGTTGCCAATTAAGGACAAGAAGCAAAAGAAAAGCACCAAACTAGCACAAATTTACCACTGCCTCACACAGAGATGGCAGACAGACCTCTTCTCCAGTCCAGCTTGGGAAAGAAGACCCATCCAAGCAATCCTGTACAAGCTTTTCCCTTCCACCAAGTCTGCAGAAAGGATTAATTTTCACAGTTTATGCTTTCTATTTATTGATGAAAAAGACATTCCTATTAAAAAAAAAAAAGTTCTAGGACAGCATTTTCCAGGAATATTTTGGAAGTCTTGGAATTAATTTTTTTGTTTTTCTAGCAGAGTCTAAAAGGGCCTTGAGAGGAAAAAGACTTCACACTATAGTACCTACCTGTTTGACCTGTGAATTTTGTGGTAAGTTTGTCCATCCTCCCCAAAGGCAACTGCATTTGTATTTTTTTCCTAGGATCTGTCATCTAATTAGTCTCCAGTCTAAATAGTCCTGGACTTCTGTTTTTGAGCAAAGTCCTTGCAAAAATGTCCTCTAACTTCTCAGGCATAAAAGCTTTTTCCTCAGCGCTAATGCACGTGAGGAAGGGAACAGCTTTTGCCCACCCCATTGCCTGAAACCAAAACATCCTGGATTACAAATCCCTTACCAGACCCCTCTGCTTCAGCTCAAAGCTCTGTCCTCTCTGACCTAAGGCTGGCCCTTCCAGCTCCTTCAAAAGAAAAAGGGGTGAACACAAAAAACTTTATCAAATAAAGATCTACTCCATCAAAAAGATACTATACACGGACCTCCAGCGCATTTACAGTGAATTTTTGGGAAGAGAAATAACTAATATTTTTACATGTCAAGACTAATAATAATACATGCCCACATTCCCTGCACTTCATGTCTACATAAAACATTGCACCATAATGAAGATAATTGAGAGTATGACTTCCATCAATATTTAATTAGCATTTGGTGCTAACTCATTATTTCAGTACAATTAATTTGACATCTTGCTGTACAGCCTGCACAGATTTCCTTCTAGAGGATTGTTTTATTGGTGGGACATAAGTAACATAAGACATGTGCACCTTCCCCAGGGCTTCTAAGGGACTATGAAATATGGAGAATATGACTGACATTTTAATCTACTGCAGGATACAAAAGCATTTTAAGGCTCAAAATATGCAAGTGTATTTGGTTGACGCATTTTTTTAAGAAGGGAAATATTCTACCGAAGTAACATTTTCAGAAAACAAATTGTACTGTCATTATGACAGCCTTTGCCTTTTCCTCCCTGAATTGTCTAGTTTGTGTACCCAGTGACAATTCAGTAATCCAAAAGTCCCCACATTAAATGAAGTGCTGCATTGGAACCCCAAGTGTCCTGCAAGTGGGGATTTTCTGAACCACCTTGAGTCAACATGGAGCCATTTCCAGAGGCAGAAAGCAGTTAACACCGAATCCGGCATTTTCCAAAGACAAGGGGCTACAGTTACAGTAAATATACAACAGTACTTTAAAAACTGTGGAGACACATTCAGAATTGTCATTTATTGGAATTTTCACCAGTTTTAGGCATCTCAAAAGTTGGCCCCATCCCCAAAACTTGAGATTGCTCAAACCATTACTTTCCTACACTTGAGACATTTGAATGAACTGTTCAACAATGCTTTAGTGAGTGTTACACATTATGTGCAGGTATTAACAGCTGTAACTGAGAAGTTTTAAGATCTGCTTTAAGAGCTGCTTTCCTTCACTTTGCACATACTCCAGTTTTTTATTATACAAAGTCTCTTCAGGCTGATTGAATTTAGGAATTTTCTTCCCCTCTCAATTTTCATACAGATACTACTTGAAATTTTTAAGGAAAAATTGTTCTTTAAAAATTATTTTCAAGTGAAGGCGCATCTAATGAACAGATTTTGTAACTTTATTAATTCTGGAAACTAATAGGACAATAATATTCATGCCTAGCATGGTAATTAGCAATGTATTTAGGAATAAATTCCTGGCTGTGAGGTTGGTGAAGCCCTGGCACAGGTTGCCCAGAGAAGCTGTGGCTGCCCCATCCCTGAAAGTGTTCAAGGCCAACTTGGACAGGACTTGGAGCAATCTGGTCTAGTGGAAGGTGTTCCTGTTCATGTCAGGGGGGGTGGAATGAGATGATCTTTGAAGTCCCTTCCAACCCAAGCCAGTCTGTGATATTTAAAGAACAAAGAGTAATTGCTCTTTAATATTGAAAAGTGTTTCTCAGCTGGCTTGGCAAATATCATTTTTCACATGCAGGCTCTTCCATGTGTTTTTGTTCAAATCTCTTTACTGGGATGCAGAAGGACAAGCATCATGTCAGCACACAGTTCTGGGCAAGAAGCAAAGATCCTGTTTTCTCTGAATTCTTCCTGCATAACTTCCGAAGAGTAGTTCCAGTAGCTCTGCCACACACCCACTCAGGAGCAGGCTCCTGAGCATGGCACTCACAGCAGAGCCAGAATCTACTTCTTACTGTCATTTCTCTTCACCTTCTTCCAGCAGCTGTTACCCAGGAGAGGAGGAGAAAAAACTTCTGCGAGGTGCAAATGGGAAAGAAGAATACTTGGCCTGCCAGGTGAAAGGGGCACTGAGTCCTTTCAGCTCAAACTCACTGAAAATAAAAGCACTCATCACCCCCTGCTTATCAATTATTTGATGAATCCTCAGCTTTGAATATTTGACAAAGACACAAAAGAGAAAAAAACCCCACAACATAAGCAAACTGCAATTGCCCCGTTCCTTTTTTGGCTGCTCAACTGCTCATTCCTACAGCCCTGCTGGAGAGCACTGCTGTGGGCAACACAAATGCCCTCCTTCATTTCACCCCAACTTCACTCTTTAAGCCAAACTTGCCGAACAAACAGCTTTTGACAACCCCATACAGGGATATCAGCTGTTTAGCAGGTGAGCAGTGGTGCCTCAGCTCCACCCAGCCAGCCACACCCTTTGCTGCCCTCCAAGGCAGTTCCTCTGGGAGAACTGGCATTTCCCTTACAGATGTTTAAACCCTATGTATCTGCAGGCATAGAAGCCAGTTCTGACAAAGTTTAGCCTTATAAGAAGCAAGTAAAGATTACAAAACTATGGCAGCAGCACTGATGATTCTGTGATAAGAATCTCTACGTACAGGTACATAAAGTTTATTAAAGATGCTGTCCTTGTGGCACTGAACATTGCTGAGTCAGCCCTGGGCTTTGTGCTCATCTTTAAAGCACGAAAAAAAACCCCATTCATGCCAGGAAAAGCTTCTTTCCATCTTTGTAATTCATGCTAAAACACTAACAAGGATTATTGTTAAGGACGGTCTCAGTGCAACACCACCTTCCTCTGCATGTTTTTATCCAGAGGAATCAGGAACAAATGTTTAGTTTGCTCTCTGCAAACAAGCAATGAGGGAAGATTATGGACTTGCTGATAGCACTGATTCAAAGTAAATACAACAACTGTTCACAGTATGACTATGACAAAGAGTGTAGATGTGATTATTTATTACACAAAATGTGCCCAACTTCTTGGATTTATACTACATGGAGTATCCTCAACAGCTGACTATTAAAAGAACCCCAAAATCATCCTTTAACATCCTCTTTCTTAACACTGAATCATAAAATACCTACACTTTTAACCTCTGTGTTTTTAACTGCCCAGAATATCATCTTATTGGAAAACTGCAGCCTCCTAAATGTGCACCTTGGTTACCATCTCAGCACCTCCTGAACACCCGTAACACCCATACTATTTTTGGGGGGATAATTCTTCCAGAAAGCCAGTTTCTGCATTCTGCTTAAATATTTTGATTAAAATTTGTACAGAATATTCAGAGGTGAATATAACCAGGGCACACTGCCCCAGCAAACACCACATATTTAACTGAGTGGCAAGACAACTAGAATGAAGTATTTATTGATTAAAAAAGTAGTTGAAACTGCAAGCACTCCATGTCTTAGATAAAGTGTGTCTAAAGAAGAAGCCTTTGTGGAGCTACCTGAAGAAATGCTATTCCAGACATACAGAGCTTCCCACTCTTGCAGACTTCCAACCATGAGCTATCCTAACAAGCATCTGAAATACGAGTCCCCCATAATGGGGGCAGGAGAGCTGCAGAGTCACAGCTGCCCCAGGAACAGCCCCAAAGGTATTTTTCTGCATTAATAGTTTTAAAGCATCTCCCTCACACAAAATCTCTTTCAGCTAATTGTCCTGTCAAATATTAAGTTCTATTTCTTCAAGTTGAATCTTTATTTCCTGCTAATGAAACGAAGTTTTACCCTACTGTGCCATTTTTCTACTACTGGAAAAAATACCTTTGTTTGATCTCAATTCTTCCTCTGGATGAGCATTTATATCAGAAGGCAAAATACTAATTAAACAGAAGCCAAAATTGCTGGTTGTTTTTTTTTGAAGAGTCAAACTAGATACCTGCAGAGCAGCATAGAAAGCTTGAGTTCCTATGCAGACAAAAACTTCATGCCGCTCTACTGATTTCAAACACAAAATTCAGATCATGATGTATTTGGATAAATCCATCCATGTGTGCATGTCAGGAGTAGAACAAAACTCAATGACAACATAAAGGAGGCATACAGAAATTCTAAAAATAAAATGAAATAAAAAAACCAAAACCAACCTCTGAAGAACAGATGCCCTCTATTGCAGATGTAGATGTTTTCAGATGCAGACCTGAAGTCCTGACAATAACTGCATCCCTACATTCCCTACCTATCCACTAAAGAGTAGCTGGGAAAACATCTTTACAGGGAAGATCTAAGACCGGGGTTATGCCCAAATTATTTATGTGGAAAAAGTATATTAAACTCCCTAATGCATCCACCATATTCTCCCTGTTCAACTGGAAGCACAGAACTGAAAATCTGGAAAAACCCCAATACCCCAAAGAAATAACAGACACACGTGCCTCACCCACATACACAAATCTGTATTTTTTTAGTAACACTGGAGATTGAATATGCAAATTAAAAGACTGTATTAATTATCATTAATCATTCTTTCACAAAGACTAGAACTAATTGGAGAAATAATTTGAGAAAATTGAAGTACATGACAGAAAGCATTAAGATTCATTAAGTTTCAATTCTCTGGTCTGTCAGCTTGTCAAAAGTAGATGCCAGCTATTCTGGCACTACTGGTAAAATACTGCATATTTTCCTAATCTAGTACACAATTTAACCCTTCTACAGTTTGTTCTGAGATTAACTACATTTGACACTATACATTTTTGTTAAAAGGCACTGTCACAAGGAAATTCACATCTCCCTTTCTTTAAATCAGGAAAACTGAACTTGATGACATTTCATTATAAAGCATTTGCAGGGTCACTAGGTATTTTGTATTTATTTATATTATTTGAGTGGTGCCAGTACACATTCAAAAAAACCACCACAGCAGATAAACAAGGCATTTCAAGAATCCAAAAAGATACCCACACTTCTCCACACCTATGTCTCCAATTCACCTTGACCACAAAAGCCAATAAATACACCAAAAAATACTTTATGTCCCTCTCTTGATTGCCCTGTAATAACCCTCCCCAGGGAAGTTGTGTTGGAACAGACTCTTTTGATCCAGCATAGTAAACCCCAGTCCTGCTATAAGCGGTTGGTAGTGGAAGAACTCGTGTGTGTGTGTCTGACAGAAACAGCCCATCTGCAAGATGTGACAGGGAAAAGATGCACAATAGACTTTTTTTTTCTCCATTTAAAAACATAGGGTGAGGGCTTCACAGACAACACAACACCACAGCTCTTAATCTGGGGATGGCACAACTACCAGAGCAAGATTCAGTCTTTGCTGACTGCAGAAGGTAAACACTTCAGCTGAACACTTCAGTAGCAAGGAGGTGGTTTGTTTTAAAATTTCAAGACTGGATAAACACAGCTGGGTTAGAAAACTGTGTACATAATACATGAAATTAATTTCAAAGCTTACAGAAAGTCACCAACTTGAAAATGGAAAATTTAAAATAGTTTACGTGGCAATTCCTGTTAAAATAGGTCAGCCTGCAGTTAAAGCTTCTATGCTTCAAGGTGTCACACTATTAGAATCTTTTTTGCACATGCTTCAAAATTTACCTTTCGTAACTGAAATGGCTCAGTCAACTATGCAGTGAGAAACGTGGGAAGTCAAAAACTGTAACTGCTTAAAATGCAGCACCAGCCGCCTCCATCCTGATCAGCAGCGCGGAGTCTGACATGGTGCAATTTATTTTCTACATGACTATCACTGCCAACGCATGAAACATGCATAAGTTTGGCAAAGCAGAGATTTCCACTCATTATATAAAAACCCTTGATTGAAATACAGTACCTGCACAAAAATACTGTTATGCTCCAAACCCTGCTAAAGAATGCAAGACAAAAATGTCGGTGTTAGGCAACATTTTCAAAGAAGTCCAATCTGCTCCCTGCTTGACAGGATGATAATCACCACCAGCTCTAAGGCTCCTTCAAAATACTTTAACTGAGAACTCAAAACACTCTTGGTTGTTTCTCTATAAGCCAAGGCCAAGCAAACTCTGCAAAGTTATTTTTCCCTCCTGAGTCTTGAATCACAAGCTCATTTCTGTTATTTATACTTGACTCATGAGAAACCCAATTTTGCACTTAGAGCATCAACTTCACATACTGTTTAAAATATAACTTATTTGACACCCCCTGGAATGCCATTCCAAAGCACTCAGGAATTCTTACAGCTGAGCCTGGGTTGATATTTTTTTGCCTAGATGCAGTGTTTGTAATGGAAAAAGCAAGTTCTTTGCATCATACATCAGAAATGCTTCATTCCACTCCTGTACTTGTATTTTTTCCAGCTTTCTCTGAGAGTACAAAGAAGGAATCTTCAAAACTGACAACAAAACCCAGGCTCCTCTAGTGGAAAATTACCAAGAAGTTTGCAGAAAGACAAGCTGTTCAAAACTACTCTAATTTTCAATGCCAATTAACAGCATTTCCTGTTACCATATTATCATAATGTTAAGTGCAAAGTTATTTGTGTATAATGGAAGCAGTTTGAGTGTTAATCTAATGTACTTAAGAAACGAGGCAAGTTAAAGTTGTAATGGAATGGGTAATACTCTGACTTAAACAGTAACAGAAGTTATCTTAAAACATAGAAAGCCATGAATGCTGTGAAGTTTGGAGAAGTGGCACAAAGACACGCTTTAATCAACATTTCTCACCTGTAACTGCTCAGGCTGCACTCTGAAATAACTTCTCGTGGCAGTAACAGGGACTGGTTAAGCTGCCACTACTCTGTACAGCATCAAACTGTCTCTTCAGTGTATTGGCAGGATGGGCAATTCTGATTGGCAAGAGATGGCTTTTAATCTAACAGCATATATCACCAACTTGTTATTTGAGTTTTCCCTTTTTAACCAAAGGGAAGGACATACACTGGACTGGACTGGACTGACACTGCAAAACACTCATAACAGAAGCATTCATCTCAAAGGAGAAAAGCTTTCTTTAAGTGCCCAGTTTCCTCACAAAACACTATTAGAACTCATTTTAGAAAGAAAATGGGTGCTTTTTTTTAATCAATGCTCACTGAATCCATTTTGTTCAATAACAAAGAAAACTTTTGTTCGATGACAAGATAAACATCTCGGAAGAAAAATTACTTCAAAAAGACTAAGGATAAAAATATAGCCTTCTAAAAAAAGAAATAATGAAGTTTAATATTTTTTTACCTAAAAGATGAAGCTCATTTCAAAAAGTTGGACTTGCACAAATAATTCTTACTACCACTCACAGTGGTAACAGTCCTGTTTCCCTTGCAGGTTACTGGAGCTGCCTGTGAAGGTGTGAGTTATGCCATTGTTAAACCTTGAGAATTTTGCATGTACCCACATGCAAACACTTTTAATAACTTACCTTGACATCCACTGTTTTCTGGAGTTCAGTGAGTCCAAAGTCAAATACACAGAAGGCACCTCTCAATATCAACAGTCCTACATATCACTGCAAAACATTTATAACCATATCAAACCCCATGAACTCCCCATAGAGATTACTCTTACAAACCACTTCTCCTGTAACAAATACAAGCAGCATTCCTGTTGGATGTGGTCATTATAAGCACGTGCCCTTTGACAGGACAAAAGATGACAGTTTTCGGTGGCAGGTGGAAAAAGAAACCAAATCTCCAAAAACCCACACAGCCCATCTTCATTACCACAGCACCAACCTTTCTTCCCACCAAGCATCAGTCCTGACAGAGTCTGTGTAAAGGCAGTCACTTCTCAGGTAGGCAAGTTAAGCTGTTCAGAGCTCTAAGATATTTGAAAGTGTCAAAATGGAAAAATAACTAAGTTAGTGAAGATCAAAGCAAGGCTGCAAGATGATCCTCCCCAAAAGAGGTTTCCAAAAGCACAGCAGTGTATTTTTCACTAGACTCACAGTGCTGGTAAAATACCTTTCTCTAAGCAAAGGCAACCATTGGGAACAGATATAGGGGCAAAAAAACCCAACATACAAATACAAGCCAGACAGACACATTCTGTATAAGTAACAACTTTATTGTAACTTGATGTGCTGAAACTCAAAAATATTTTCAGCAACAAGGTACAAAAAGTATTTCACCATTAACATCAGCTGATAAAAAAAGGCTGGATGGTTTGATACAACTGTTTACATATCTGAATTCTCTTAATCATTTCCACCCCAAAACAGGTCTAAGTCATTTCACTGGTTTAATTTCTAAAATAGGACTCATTGATCTCAAGCCTTCAAAAACCAGGTTACAAATACAGTGAAGTTCCTTGCAAAACACTTGAAATTGTGAATTCCCTTTACAAACATAGTCCATTTACTGTAAGCAGAAGCCAAGTTATGAGACGAAGTGTCTTGCTAGCTAAGGAGCTAAGCTCTGCACTAAATACACTATCAACACCAGACAAAGAGGACAGGTAACATTCCACTTGTCAATTCAAAAAAAATTTAAATCAATTAAGCTTAGGAATTTTAACCAACTGTAAAATTCAACAAAATTCAACATTTCAGGTAGCAATACCTCACATTTTCAATTCACTGTCTTCCATGAAACACAGTTTCAAATACTGCACATCATTTTATACTCCCAAGGGAGAAAACTTGCTGTGAGGATTTAAAAGGAACATAATCTCCATGTAGGTCTCCTACTGATCTTCTGTGCAAAGGTGAATTTTATACTAAACACTCAATGTTTAGAAAAACATCAGAACTAGAGTAACTCTGTGTCCATGATTATCACGTTTTGACATACACTTATCTTGTAACAGCAAATATCACAATTTCACAAAATGATACCATTACTCAACTTGTACCTGTAATACTTATTCCACTTGTTTGTGTAGTTTCTATCTCGGTGAAACGGAATTTAGGAAGCAAGAATCAACATGCAACTTTTCCATCTCAATTGAGTACCAATAGCATTCTCCTTCACCTTTAGAAATACCTTTCACAAAGACCTTGTATCCTGTTAAACCTTCCCTTCATTGCAACAGTTTCCTAAAAAGGCACAATGTGTTCATACTTCTGCATGCAGTAAATGGACTAGGAAATAAGGATTATTTATTGAAGCAACTTCCACCCCAAGCATCTCCTTAGGAGAGGCTCGAATGGAAAAAAAAAAAAAAAAAAATATATATATATAACACATAATAGCATTTTAACAGCAAATTGAGTCCTTATTTTTAGAAAGTCATTCTTGACAAAAAAAAAACACCGCACAGTCATACACACACACGCGCACGCACACACAGGACACATGCAGGGTTCTCCCCAGAAAAGTACGGAAGCGGTGGTTCACATCTGTCTGAGAGGGTAGTGTTGGCAAGCCAAAACATGGCACCTTCATACATCATAGTCCTAACCTGGATAGAAAACTAAGGAAAACAAAACAAAAAACACAGAACTAAGGCTTCAGCCTGGAAAAAAAAAATCTGTCCGTCGGTTTAGACAGCTTTCTGCTGCACTTTGAACTGACAACTGAGGCTTTGAAAGGCAAGTTCTTGTGGTGTGGGGAATCAAACCAAGCTACTGAATCCAAAGGAGAAGGTTGTAATTACCAGCTGTCCCGTTCCAGTGAGAACACTGCATGTAGGTAATTAAAAAGGTGAATAATTAGTGCACTCATTTAAGAATACAGCAACTGTTTTACCTTTTTCTTAAGAGCTGACAAAACTTGAAAACATACATAATAAATAAAATCAAATCTAAACAGATCAATGACCATTGGGCTTTTTCCTATTAGTGTAACATATGGTTTACACTGCCTGACTGGAGAAGGGGACACTCTACAATGCAGATGATATTACAGCACAGTGTCTGACATTTTTTGGTACAAAGTGTGCTATTAAGCCTCTTAAAATAAAAAATTCACAGAAATCCTTAAGCTTTCCATCTGATTACTGTATGCTGTTACTTCAGAACAGGCTGACCTGGGCAACCATTACAGCATTAAATATTCAAGTCACTTTGCACGTGAGAGCTGCGATTTTTACAGTGATCAGCACAAGGATCTGTACTCCCAACGCACTACACAGTGCAGCAAAAAAAATCATGATTTTGGAATAATTGCCTTTACTCTCTTATTGTGCAGAATGCTTATGAGACCTTATTTCAGATAAATACTTAAAAATTGGTAAAAGCATAAATCTCTGCAAATATATAATTTGATGCCTTCTGTATTAATTAAGTTTCTGATTTTACACTTTATCCATCATAAAGAATTAGGCAGAATGTAAGAAGAAAATGCATGTTTAGAGGTTTTAGTCTTCAAAATTGGACTGGGTATGTTTTCCAATTTACCTTTCCTAGTGGTTTACAAGAAGCCAAAGTATAAAACTATATATTCTTTCCTCCAAAAATTTTGTTGAGAGCAATTCAAATGAATCTCAATGAAATGAGGATGGAGATAGATTTTAAGACAGTAAACAATCCAAAATTCTTCCTCTTTCCTACCTGCATAACATTTTTTAATAGGCCGACTCAAACCCTTACACAAATACGTTTATAAATTAGGTGAGATCTCCTCTCATTCCCCACTGATAAACCCAAGTCTTCCCAAATAAAAAGAAATACAGCATATTATCACTATTACAGTAAACTCAATGCAATAACTCAGGGAACATTTAGAGTGTGCACTACTGCAGACTTTTCCTCCCAATTGTAAACAAAGCTATCAAACACTGAGGATGTTGATATTAAAGCTAAGGTTCATATAATAAAGAACTGGCCCGTGACAAGCAGTTTACAAATGTTTCATCCTTTTCACATTATGCAGAATTTCAATACCATCCACAATGCTAGTACAATAACTGAAATGCAAGACTGAGCAAGTCTCTGCTTGCAAATACCATCTGACATTTCAGGGAAATACTCCTCGGTGTGTACACAGCCTCCTCAGGTGTTAATGGAAGCTGTGCACATAAGTCAAGATGGGGAAAAAATCCCTTCAAAGTTTTCACCATTCACATGCCTTTTTCAAATAAGCGAAAATATTCTGTTACTTAAATATGAAAGCTTGCAATAGCCACCTTCAATTGAGTCTTAAAAAGACATGCCTTTCTTTTCTAACAAAACTAAATCCCATGTGGCTGTGGGCATCTTAAAATGTATCTAAAAAGTTAAGCCACAATTACCTGTACCTCATTAATTCATCAAAAGCAAAATATATATGTACCACACAACATATAAAAGTTACACATTAAAAGTGCATATTCAGAATCCATTTGGCCCATTTCCTCAATTTACATTTGGTCATTCTATGCATCCTTTACTTTTCTATGTAACCATACACGTGGCATATAATTTTTCCATATACAACACTATTCCTTCTCACACTGAACTCTTTACCTCTCGTTCAGTTCTGCATTAAATGTAAACTAATGATGGACCGTAAAGAAACACGAGCAAGAGGTTTATTCTGTGTTTCTTTTCACCGCTTGGACAGCTTTGACACACACACAATAAGCATTACAAACTGTAATGAAAATACATTTTTGGGCCAAACCATTGCATATTTGCCCCCACAATGAAAAATAAATTACGTTCAAAGCAGTATATTGCCATAAATAGCCTGTAGGCATTCGCTGAAGGTAAACAGGCTCTCCCTATATTTAGCACTTGTCTAGGGTACATGATGTGCCTCTGGTTCAAGTGCTTTTAATGAGAGGCCAGTCAAAACCTTCCAGTTAGCACAGGACCAAACTATAATCTTTTTTTTTTTTTCTTCTGAAAATAATGGAAGATCCCTTTCAAAAATTAATCTTCAGTTTTCAACTTTACTGCATTATGGAGCTAGTGCAATCCTGCAGAGCCTAGTCAAAAAGACAAGGCACATTAAAAAATAATAATAAAAAAATCAAGATACATTAGACTATATGGACTAGAGAGTCATTGAAGATAATTTAAGGCCTTTCAGTGAATTAATCAGTCTAATTTAAAGCTGAGGATTAAACCATAAATTATCCATCTGAAAAGCAAACAATAGGCTTTTTCAGCTTCTGTTCTGTGGACAAGGATAACAAAAACTCTTGTTATGCTTTGTGAAAACACCTCTGGACATGGAGGAGTAGAGTCAGTCCAATTTCTCTAAAGTTCATGGAAGATTTCATGACTGTTTTAGCCGTTTGCGTGGAATGCCAAACTGTGGACACTGTGCAGACGCCAGTGCACGAAAGGCCTCTGCTACTAAGTGAGGGTGGGAGTGGATCATGGACTTCCAGCCTGCTGTTTCCATTATGTCTGTTGCTTGGCTGAAAACAGAAGCATTAAGAACAGTCACACAATTTTACAAACGAAATGCACAGCGGAGAAGAGCAGGCAAGGCAGGGCTGGTGCAGAAGAGCCACTGTAAAACGACAGACGATGAAAGCCAGTAAGGATGCCGATGGAAAGAAGCAGCAAACTGCAATATGGGTTTATTATCATAATAAGATGTAGGGCATAAGGTACTTATTCTGCTCTACTCAGCACCAGCACGACCTCAGCTAGAGAACTACATCCAGTACTGAGCACCGTGTGAGGATAACCACCATGAAATTGCTCCGGAAAAACAATAAAATAAAGAGGAAAACTAGAGGAAAATGAGTTCCAGAGCAGAGACAAAAAGCAAGGCAAGACATGATAATCTCATTACATAAAAGGGCATGCTCCATTTGGGGAGAGAGAAGGATGACAAAATGAATCAGCTGAAACTGCAGCAAAAATGATGTAGTTCATCTACGACACAGAGCCGTGAGGACAGATTAGCTGGCTGGCTACAAAACCCTTGCCTGGGAGTCTGCAGTCTCAGTACCAGTGGAGCATACTTGAGAATATTCACCCTTTTTTTCAGTACAAATGATGGACTACATTCAAAATGGCTTTCAACGGCCACTGCTGATTTTAAACTAACATAGAAACAACAACACATTTCAGCAAGTATCACACTGACATCCAGGAGATTAAAAACTATGCATTTACTCCATGTATGTATTCGTTTTTTGGTGAAATACTACAGAACAAAAGCAAAAAAATGCACTCTGCACATGAAGAATATTACACTGGTTGGGATGAGTACTGCATTGATACAGGATAAATTTGTAATCTGGAACTAACATCTTATGCATCAATGCCAAGTTTCTGTTGCTCTGCATTTTCAAAAGCCTTTCATGAGCACCCTCATACTGTTTCAGGAACACTATCAAGCATAAAGTTAGCATGTGACCTCTATACCATATGGTCTCTAAAACACCCCTGGCAGATTTCTAATGCCAGTCTTTAATCTTCTGCTGCAAGTCAGTAAAGGTAAGTGTCTTGAGAAACAATACCAAAGTTCAGACTCCCTAGTGCCCAGAGTCAGTAAATTAAGCCAGGCCCTCCCACATTATTTCTCTGATTTACTGTGGATGCTTTAGCTGAAGCAAAGATGGCCAGCATGTTAACTAGCAATTACTGAAGACTGAAGTCAGCTCAGGAACTTCAAAAACACCTCAAGTGTGGGGAATAAATACATCAACTAGCTTACACAGTTACAATTCTGACTTATCTTTATTACCAGTATTTTACTATTTACTTTCCACCAGCTCCTTCTTTTCCTTGCTCAATCATTAGGCCTGTGAAGCATTTTTTATTTGAAAGAGAAACACTCTTAATTTAAACTAACTGGTACAACCCGGCCTTTAACTTCTCTAGAGATCCTGACAGTAAGAAATAAATGCTCTACTGCCCTTTTACTGTCTGACCCCACCACTGGCTATTCCAGTCACCTCTCTTCTACCCCATGACTCACTTGAGCTGCTGCTGCAATCAGTCCTGCAGTCTGAGGCACACAGCCAGTGTAAGCAGGAGCACTCAGAGACAGCCAGAAGTGAGGGACCTGCCTGACTAGTTGTGTGGCCTGCAGAGCACCAGCGCTGGCATGTGGGAAGGTGCACAAACATGTCCCCAAAGGCAAAAAAGAGCAACTGCCCTCCTGTCTTTGGAAATACTGCAGGCTCAGGCAACACAGCGGGCTCACACTGACCTAAGCAAGTCTTGAAACCACACTGGGGTTATCACTCCTCCAGGCACAAACCTGGTTAGTGAAGAGAATGGCTTCCTTTATAGAGGCTGCTGCCACCATCTCACAGCACTATGTCCCTAGGAGTGGGAATAAAAGCCAGCTATTGTCAGGTTCTCACACTGGAGGGCAGTTAACATTCCCTATCATTTAAAGGGGAAGTCAAAATCATAACTGGGATAGCATCTGCTGAATCCTACTTTACTTACAGTCAGTGACAGGCCTCAGTAGTGTGGAAATGAAGCAACAGTTCTTAAGATCTGCAGTCTATTTAGCAGTGTTTGTACAGAACATCGTGGGGCAGGGAAACTTACTTGCTATTCCAGTTTTTCCCATCTTTACACCCAAGTTGTCTAAGAACACTGCACCTGCAAGAGAGAATTGTGCCAATATTGAAAAGGTACACAAAGCACAAATACAAAGGTATTTAGAGTCCCATAAATAGTACTTGCCTGTTAATGAAGTCTATTGCTTGTGCTTTTAACTGTTCAGCGCTGTGCAAATCTGCGAGGATAAGAATGTCAGCAACATTTTCTACCGAGAGGTTACTGCAGAGTGCTTCCTCACACATCACCTTCAGCCTTTCCAGTGCATACTGGTGAAAGAGAAAAACTACACTAATCATTCTTCAAACTCATTCCTTCTGCCCTTATCTCCACAGCTCTTCAAGAGAGTTCCAGTCATGAAACACTTGGTGCCTCCCAAGATTAACATCAAACCACCTCCAAACACACACTTCAGAAACACAATATGCTGCACTGAAGAGTTCTCAAATGCAAGACATGCACCAGGCTTGACCAACTGATCAAACAACCCACAGAACTTTTATTAAAACAACAAAAATAATTAATTCAGAAGTTTTCGTCTCCCTTCAGTTTGGTAAGGGAGGAACACACATGGGCTCTTTATCAAAACCAGAATTAGACATGTTCTTATCTCAAAGCTAGAGGCAAGATATTATATAATGGAGAGTTTCATCAAACTGTCCAAGGGAAAACACATTAGCCTATTTAAAACTAGCTTGTTTCAAGTTAAGCCCCAACCCATCTTTGAATTTCTTGATTTCTGTCATACCTTTGACACAGCCCAACAGAAATTTGATGTAAAACAAATGCATTCCCAGATATTTCACATTAATAAATTGTGCTTCTTTTTTGAAGGATGACACTATATGAACAGGTTGCATTTTCTGGTAATGCAGACAATCATTCAACTGTACTTTATAATAGCCTCGACATTTATCAATTATTCCCTAAATAAAAGCCATCATTCATAAAATAACCTTAATTGCTGAGCTGCTATAAGTCCCTTTATCTCAAAAATCACCATAGAAAAAGTATTTTTCTACTGAGCAACAATTTAAAGAGTAGACAAGATTCCAATACGAAAGAGATAAAAGATTAGAACTATTATGTTTTCAGGGAAGACAAAAAGATGAAAGTTCTAAAGTAGTAGGACTTTAGGGAGCACAGTTTACTTGGGAACTTACATATTTTTTCTTGAAGAACACAAAGATCTTATTCAAGACCAATTTTCAAAATCATATTTATGGTCCCCAATTGCTAAAAAAATTTGATAGTAAGTATCTGAAACACTTTGGTTTAAGAAAGATTTATCAGCCTTCTACTGCTAAAAAGAAAAAAATCTACTCTTTCCCATCTTTCTCCATTTCTGATGAGATCTGCTTCTCATATTTAAAAAAATCAAAGTATGCATCCATCTGAAAATAAGATTATTTTTTTTTACAAGAACATTCCACAAGCAAACATGTGGTTTGAGAACTTCAGAGTCAATTACTTACTTTGTCTGCAGCTGCCAACAAATTGTCGGCCATTTTTTCAAGGTTTGGTGCTTTTCCTGTGTAAATGAATCTCATCATTTCTTTAAAAACTTCAGGGTCTACATCATTTATTTCTACACGATTCTGGGAAAGAAGAAGAATCAATAAAAGTCTTTTAAATTTAGCTACAAATTTAAAGTGAATATCCATTATCATCTGCATGCACACTACAAGTTTTCATTTGCCATCCATCATACAAAACCCTTACAAATTTAAGTTAACATTCAACAACATTAAGCAGAAAGCAATCAAAAAAGCTCTTAAAAAGTCAGGTGGAAATCAGGTGGAAAAGCTTCAGCAATAAAAAGTAATTGCAACTTTCTTTCTAGAAAGGTATAACTCTGGAATCTATCATACGGGTTGTACATAAAAATCAAGACACAGTTTCAGGAATATTTAAAAAGGCTTCTAAGTTTCCAATCCAACAGCAATGTGTTTGAAATACCAAAAGTCAGAGCAGCAGACAGAACAGATTGAGGTATTTTTTTGCTTGACTTCAACTGAGTCCATACAACCTATGTTTTGTTCTCAGAATCCAAAAAAGCAAACAAAGCAGTACATCAAACAGACATCATGTAGCTGAAGACCATCCTAATACAACAGTGGTATTGCATGTTTGACCCAACCCTACAGCAGAGTTCCCTACAAGCAACTAAGGAAGTAGAAAATTATGTCAGAGATGTAGAAGGAAGCACCAGACTTTTGAATGGAGTACAAAAATCACAGGCCATCAGCACACAAGAGGCAGTGGTGTGTTCTGGTTCCCTAATCAAACTATTTAGGAGTTGGGCTGTTCTGGAGATTTACTGCTAACAAGAAGACAAAGGCCTGGCATGGCACATTACTGAAGCTGTAACATAACTGGGTTTCTTTCAGCCCAAAAACCTCAATAAAATGCTCCAAATATTCCAATTCCACATGTGAAAGTTTCCAAACTGGAGAACTGCAGGGAAGAAAAGTGCCATGTCTGTGAAACTCAATTGTACTATAGCACCACATCCCTCTATTTGCTCACACAGTGGCATCCTGCAGCCTTCAAGAACAAGTGATGATCATCTATTCCTATTTTTGATATCCTTCTTCATGAAAGACACAAACAACTCCTCACTGTGGGAGGTATCAAGTGCATAAAAGCAGAAGCAGCTCTCTGCTGATTAACTATCCATCCAAAACACTTACACAGGTCAAGAGCCTGCAGAAGCTGTGAATGAAAAGCAGTGTTTCACTGCCTCAGGGCTTAATTCAAGTCATAATTCACCCCTTGTTTCTTGGCTACCATAAAAAATGCTTTAATACACAACAGCAGAACCTCAGTCAAGTCAATCAGCTTATGTGAAGATAAAAACTAAAGCAGAAAGCGACAGAGATTACCAGGTCAATTACACCAGTAGCTAATGTTTAAAAACATTATCTAGGGCAGTACCTGAAAAAACAAATCCTACAGCACCTCTCTGTTCTATCTACACAAACTCCCTCAGAACTCACCAGGAGAGAATTCAGGAGTAGGCCCTCCTCCCCTCGTGCACCATCACACCATTCCCATCTTCCTCAATCTGCAATATCTCGAGTTTTCTGCAAGTTTTCCCTTTTTCACAAAGTACAGGTAATATTTTCAGCAAAGCTTACCTTTTTGCTTTCCTCCATTTCATGTTCAAACATTGCATTAAAAACTGGAGATCGTGCTGCATCGAGAAAAGTTAAGTATTAAATATAATCAAATTTTAAACTTTTAGCAATTTAAATTACAAAATAATAGCGAGACAAAAGTAGAAAGTACCTGCAAGGACAGATTTATGAGCTTTGAATTCTTGTCCTCCTACATAAAAACTGCAATCTGTAAATCTTGTGGTTTCCCAGAGATTCCCTAAATCTTCTGCTAGTCGACATTCAGGTACCTTCAAAGTGTTTGTATTAGACTGTCCTGATATATTTACTGAGTCTTGGACCACGCTTACCTAACAGAAAATCACAGCAAGACAACTCCTTCATAACTGAATGCCAATAATAATAATATTTAAATTACAGTACCTATTGCTAGAATTTAAGTAATTCCAAAGCAAAGCAAAAAAAACAGTGACATTTCTGGCACTTAGACCAGAACCACAAACCAATGCTTTACAGTTTACATTTGAGTAAAATAAAACAAATAGGGCTTTACTTAAAGACTCTAATATTGTTTACTTATCCAACCAAAACAAAAAGAAAGCTCACAATAGCACATGCTACCTGAAAGAAATGCCAAAGTAAATAAGTCGAGGAGACATATGGGATATCAGTGGGATCAAAAAAATATTAACAGTTTAACTATTTCAAAGTTAAATTAACAGTTCAGCACTTCACACTTATATAAAATATATACAAAATTTTATACAGATCATCAGGATCACAAGGTCACAGAAACCTTTCATAAGAATAACCCATAAAAGAAATTTTTAATCAGATAGCCCTTATTTTAATGACAGTGAGTTCGTACTTAACCTGAATGCCGATAATGCAAACTAAGTGCAAGTAACAGTTCCTTCACATAATAAAATTTCCTTTTATTGTGTCCAGCTGAGGCAGGAATCACATGCAATTGTTTTCCAGACAGGATTAAAAGCCATTATTTTCAAAATACAAGATGTAGTAGGTAACTTCAATAATGAAAGGCATGCTCACATGGAATACATACACACATGTAATTTCTGTACAGAACTACTGAAGATAATGGTGAAATATGTGTATTTGAAGTGAATATATTGCCATTATTCTCCATTAAGTCTTTCCATATAAGAAGTAAACAGGTCAGTAGCACTCCTACTTTCAGGGATCTTCACATGCTAAATCCTTTTAATGAGGGAAAACAGAAGAGCTCAGCAGGTTTTGCTTCTCTTGTCTGAGACCACACACCTGAGAATAAAACCTTTGTAAAGAGCCATGCTACAAGACCTTGATCACTCCATCTCCCAAATACAGAAAATTAGGGGTTATATGTTAAGAGAAAATGCTGATACTGCCAGGATCAGGGCTTTGGTTGATTTCCAGAGACACAGCATCTGGAATAAATCTGGCATAAAGCAAAAACAGCACAGCTAAGCTTCACAGAAAGTTGGAGCACTGCAAACAAAACTCCAGATCAGAGGAGGAGAAGGATGATCCAATTATGACAGCAGCTTGGGGATTTGGATCATTGCATAATTCCCTGTATCAACCCAATACCCCTTATAAGAAATACCTTTATATTCTTCCACCTTTTAAAGAAAAAAAAAACAAAACAAAAAAAAAAAAAACCCCAAAGCACTGCAAATTTTCCCTTTCACAGTAAGACTGTACATTTATAACACTGAAAAAATCTATAGAGTTGTTGTGTTCCCTATTTCACAGTTTTCTCACACACAGTGATTTCAGGAGATAAACTTGCACACAAAGGAAGTTTTAGCTTAGCCAAGCTCGTCTTCTGTTGCCAAAAGAGTTGTGCTTCTCTAGAGCCCTGACTCAAAGTTCATGATCCCAGTTGTCCACTCAACAACCTCTTGGTAGCTACAGACAGCGATTAGGAAGGTCATCTACACACCCTGCATGTGCACCTAAACTGATTGCTGACCTTACAAGCTTCCATTTTAGAATGGTTTCTAGTATATGTCCCTGCAGAGAATATACTATTCCATTAACAAATGAAAACACTTGCAGGGCTTTGGTACTTTGAGATAATACACAAAGAGAGAATTGAGTGAAACAGAGATCGGTTCACTGAAAAAAAAACAAAAACAACAAACCAACCAAAAACCACACAGCCAAAAATTGAGGTTGGATTTACTCACAAGGCCATTTGTCTGGGGCAGCACTAGACTTTACAAAGTATGTAACTTAACAACCCTTCAGGTTCCAATCCAAGGGCATATTCAGCTGATCTTAAGAACCTCTGGCAACACAGAGTATCTTTGCTGCCAAATTTGACCAAATAATCTTCCTTCAACCCAACAGGAAGAAGAGCCAACCAACACAGTCAGTAACCACTGGTCTTTACTAAACACCTGCTGTGTCTGACAAGTCTCACGCAATATAGTTTGAAGTGGTAAGTCAGTTTTCCAACCAGGACACAAGTAGGAAAGCAAACACAGAAATTAGCAGTTAAAGTTAGGTTTTAAAAAGACAAAAATTTCAGACTTGTCTATAGAAACAGGTCCTTCAAACAACACCTGTTATTTCTAATGACAGCTGAAGAGCTAGAATCGCACACCTAAATAACTTCTTAAAATATTTGGATTGCCATTTTTTCCTTTATCCTGAAATAAGCCAGAAATTATTTTAACATGTTCACTATGCACAACTGGATGTTTTACTGCCTTCAGAATTTATAATCAGAGTAGGTCAGGCACTTCACAAAAGTCACTCACATTAAAACATCAAGACTTTTGTAGGGAAATACAGTTATATGCAACAATTAGCATCAAAATTTAAATAACATTATTTCTCTGTGGAAAATTCAGTACTTCTTCTACTTTTTTTTTTAAACTTCATTTCTAAAATTAGAGAGTGATTTATTTCCAAAATCAAACACTAGTTTTAAGAGCTGTTCATTTACATCAAAGTGTTCATTAAGAGGACAACTTAAAATGAGTAAATACTCAAAAGTATCTTTATAGAACCATAAAACACTTGTTTTATCTGCTTTTATCACCCAAATAATTGTATTCATAACAAATTTATCATGCAGCTAATTTAACTTGTCTAAGTGAAAATAAGATGCACTATATTTGCAATATCTAGTCTCAAGGGCCACATTTCAATTATTCTTCCTACCCAGCATAATGACATATAATTAAATTGTAATCTTGCCAAGACAATTTTACACATTTCCTGTAAATACACAGATCAAAGCAAACTTATTAGCAGTTAGAGCATCTATCATCCTCCTAAGTCACTAATCACTTTATGGCAGCCCAGATAACCAGCCAATGTATATTTAACATACACACTACTTACACTGCTACTTTCTCTAGTTTCCATTTTTAACACTAAGTAAGCTTTTTACTGAATTTTAATATGATAATTTAGGTTACCAACATAACAGATATTATAGAAGTGAACCATAATACTCCATGAATTTAAATTTATACCACAGCTCTCAATGGTAATTTTCAGTATTAAGCACACCTTCTACAGGATAATTGCATTTGCCCAGAAAACAAAATGTAACAATCAGTACAAAAATAAAGTGTTTAGTTTACTGGAAAGACCTGTTAATTGGTTAAAGCCATCAATTAGGATATTACAGGAATAAAGATTCTGGCAATTAGCTGGGGATTTTTTATGACATGAAGCAGTATATAAACATTTCCTTTTGCTTATCCAGTCAAACACAATCCTCTAATTCCAAAGAGAACTTCTTTAAATAAAAGTGACCTCAGTAAAACAGCACATAGATAACACATATGCACATGCATAAATAATTCTACAGTTGATTCTAATATACTTCTGGCAGATCCATGGAGAAGTCCAACAGTTTCCAAGTGATCAGTTCAGACATTCCACATTTCACCACACATGCATCAAAAAAGAAAACAAAATGCAATACAGACAAAGCAAATAAATGTGTATTTTACCATGTTTACAGAAGACAACTTCTAGAGTATGTTCCTGTTCAAATCAACACAAATCTCTACTTCTTAGAATAGAAAACACTTTATTTAAAAGTTTACCACTTAAAACCTCACAAATATCAACTTACCTCACAAAACAATGTAAGCTTGTCATCTGGTAGAAGACCATTAGCTTCATCTAGCAAAAAATCTCTTCGGATAAATTTCTTAAACCCCCAGTCCTTGCCTTGCACAAATCGATAGGCTCTTTGGCTTTCTGATAACAAACAGTTATGGACAAACAGAGCAAGTTAAAGGCAAATATTAACAAAAAAAAACAAATCATTCTACATCATTCTACATCAAGGCTAAGTGTTAAAAAAAAAAAAAACTAAATCAATATCACACATTTGGATCTGTGTCACATTTCTAGAACCCACAACTGACTAAAAAGCTTTTTAATATTGTAATAGTATTATTTTATAAAACACTTGATAGAACTTAGTAGAGCACAATTTGCAATTCAAACCATATCAACTCCTTAGATCTATCTTAGGCACCTCCCAGCATGAGGAGTTTTTCAGTTCATGTTTAAGAATGCCAATGTGTCAAAACACAACTTGTTCACAGGGAAGCACCATTACAATGAATTTGTCACCACAAACACATCCTGACAACCCTCTGCAGTTGTCATAACAATCTGGTTTGACTTCCTCCTGAAATGGAAAATCTTGTTTCACAGGTTGAAATTAGTTTGAAATACAGTAAAAGCATTAAAATAGCCAAGCAGATATATAAGTTTTCAAGTAGCAAACTAATTTTTAGTCATAAAAAGATACTATTTACATTTACCTTTTAGCCACAGTTATACGAATTTTTTTTTTTTAATTCCATTAGATTTGCTGTGACCACACAACTCTTATTTTCCAGTTCTAACATACACAGTCCAAAAAAACAGTTTCCACAGTCATCTCAGTGCAAATACACATAATTCAGTAAGATGAGGTATTTTGCATGGCTTGTTCACTGTGAGGTGGCCACTTGTTCCCCAAACTGAACCACAGCAAAGAGCACCACATACTTTCACACAGAACTTAAACATGGGAAAGAAGTCATATGGGAAAGGCTTTGAGATCACATGTAGAATAAAGCATATTCTGGATTATATTTAGAAAGACCATTCAAAATGAAGAGAGCAGGAATACTGCTGAAATAAGACCAGAGGGGAAGTGGGGAGCTATCTCATCAAGAATTCTCCAAGAGAGAACTTTCCTTTCATTCCAAAAAAGCCGGGCAAGAAATGCATCACCATCTCATTTGCTGGATGGGGAGATGCTGCAGCCTTCTAGAGAGCAATTCAGAAGTTAAATGTGTTCAGAGGTCTGTATTAAAAGGAAAGTATTTTTAATGACAGTATCTGTCAAAATATAAATTCCTTCTACAACCTCCAAAATAAAGCCATGAGGAAAGTCACACTTCTCTAGACTAATTAACTTGGCAGCATCACTGGAACACACACCTGACCTCTACCACACTGTGTATGTCAGAAAACATACATGTGTCATACATTGTCCCCACCACCAGTAGCTGGAAAAATGATGTTCGGAACAGTTTTTCACTATAATTATAATCCAGAAAAACACAGTCTGCTGATTTTGATTGTATTTTCAGATTGTAATGAAGAACCACTCAGGAAATGACACTGCAGGAGCTGTGGTGTCTCCATCCCTTGTGTATCAACAACAACCCCTTACTTGTGCAGAGCACAGAGGGAAATGCACTCACTGAGGTGCAATGTGGGCTTTGAGGGTGACAGAACAAAAACAAACCACTGTTCACATATTTAGATCTGGACACCAAAGAAGAAAATCACGTTTTAAAATATATCGTATCGGGTTTTTTGCATCTGGATCAGTGTTTTCACAATAGTGGCCAACTTTTAACCTCATTAAATTGAATAAAAATCAGAAAATCACATTCCAAAAGGGTTTAAAACTTTCCTCTCTAGATTCAGACTAATTCTTTATTCTGCAGACTTAGATTTTACTCTTACCAGCAAACAGTCATCAGTAGCACATTAAGTATAAAAAATCCACAAAAATAAAGCAGCATAAAAATATAAATGCATTTTTCTTTTAATAAACTTAAAATGTTAGTTTGCTATCTATTTTGCACACAGTTTCATCACTTGAAGCAGCAGTCTATGCATGAATTATCAGTTTACAAAGGACATCTGAAGTGGGGCAAAATTTCACTGCATAAATAAAAACATGGCATCTCCAGCATGGCAAATGGCTGGAAAGGCCAAGGAAAAAGATTTCTGTTGGTATTTTCCCAAAGTGAAAAGATATTTATATTTCCTGTGGTGCCAAACACAGCACAGCTGCTATTGCAGAAGCTGAACACACACCTACTCATAGGATTTGGGGGTTTTGACACCTTGTGATTTTTAGCATTGCAATGGATGATGAACCAGCTGAGAGCTTTCAGGTCAGGATTAGAGGGGAGGCCAATGTCAGCAATGCTGTGCTCACTGCCTGCTCAGACCTACTGATTAGGAAGAAACAGGTCACTAGAAATTGGGGTCCTGGTAGACAGCAAACGAATGAGAGCCTGCAGTGAACCCCTAAGGTAAAAAAGGAGCAGCGGCATCTAGTTAAACACTAAAACAGGCTGCCCAGATAAGGTGTGGAGTTTATATCCTTGGGAGATATCCAAAGCACGACAGGTCCCAAAAAAACTGTCCTAGTTGGCCCTACTTTCAGCAGGGGGTTTGGGGTAGACAAACTCCAGAGGTCTCTTGCAACCTTAACAATTCTGTGATTCCATGATTATCTCAAAATATTTTTTGATGCACACACTGCAGTTCCACATTTTCTTACAAACACCAATTCACTACTGGACTAGAGGACTGTCTCAAGCCAAAAGATCCACCACATGTATACAAGTGTAGCTTTGCTCACATGAGCTTCACACCCAGCAGGCTTGCAGGGAACTGAACCACCTCCATCAGTGAAGGAGATAAAGCAGAGTGAAACGTATACAAGTACCCACCCAGCCGCTCTATCACTCCCCATACGTTTACTTTCCTTCCAAAAAATCCCACAATTTAATTTTTAGACTTGCACTCAGTTCTGTGGATGTACTTTAAAGATTACAAGAGGGCCTAGTTACATAAGGAGAAAGTGCATCAACTTTGGGTACGAGCACTGCAGAACTTTTTGGAAGAAATTCAGAACTTGCCACAGAACAGACCCTGCAAGATCTCTTAAATCCTGGAGTAGAAGACGTGAAAAGCAGAGATTCTTCATACACTGGACTTGCAACAGCACAAATTCAGTGCAGTTCAGCATTAAAGTACACATTTTCACAAGAATTCCAGCTTTCCCAAAAGCATTTCCAATGAAGGCTGGGCTAACACTAGGACTCTTCCATACATTTTTCATATCAACACAACAGTTAAAACAAATCACCACTTCCAAAGTCTTCTAATTCCCTGGGTTCACAGCTCTTGTTTTTAAACCAATTCTAGTGTAAATCAGATGAAACAGACCAAAACATTGTAAAGGAGTGTCTAAAAAAACCCAGCCATGTATGTTTATTCTAATTAACTATGGAAATCAAACACTTCCACTTTAGCTACAAACAAGCAAACACACCTCTACTAACAGGAAGCAAGAATAACCTGCTAGAAAAAGTAAGTGACAAGAATCTGGAGTGACAGCAGTTAGCAATATGCTGTAATTTATACTGCTCAGGATAAAATTAACATAGCTCAGTGATCAGAAACGTGTGAAACATGAACAGGATTTTTTAATTAACTTTCTAAAAGGATATTAAAAAGATATTTTTAAAGTTTATCTCAATATTAAATTCTGTTCTCAACTGAAAAAAATTACATTGCTGATGTTCTTCAGGATGTTCTTACAAATCCACATGCAACACATTAATATTCCCTTACCCATTGCTTTTGTTTCTTCTCTCTTAGCATTCAGCAGGGAAAATTTGAATTTTGCTCTGACTTCACTTTTTGGACAACTGACTAGAAGCAAATATAATGACAGATAGTCTTTGCTTTCATCATCTAATCCCTTTGGATTCACTCTCAGGCACCTGAAAGAAACAGACAAATTGTAATTTTTAAATGGTACCCAGAATAAATTCAGAAATATTTTTACAAGACACAGTGATACATGCTAACAAAACAAACATTTCCATTGTGTCTGCTGAAACTTTGAAATTAGAATCAATCCATACCTATATTAAAACCCCAAGAAATGTTAAAGTTTTAATATTCATTTGTAATTTAACTTTACATTTTTTGTGAATAAAAAACCCCAAAACAAAGCCAAAGCAGTTGCTAGAATAAAGACCTTACCACTTCATTTTGTCATTTGGCCCTGATGAAAAGGTAGAACTCTTTAGAACTTCACCCATTTCTTCTCGGCAAAAACTGAAGTTATTAATGGTCCACATGTAGGAAAATTTTACTACTTTAACCTGAAGATGTAGAAAATATTAAGAAAATTTAATTTACATATCAAGCATTAGCTAGTTAGACTGTCAGCTATAATCTTTCAATATGTCAATAACTTTAGATTTTTTTTTTAAACAATAACTTTGACTAGAAAACAAAGCTATTGGAATTTATGTAGATTACCTGTGTGTAACACCAGCTTTCAGCCACAGGTCCACTGGACATCTCCCCAGGAGGAGGTGGGGTGGGAACCCTTGACATTGCCACTTATTGCAGGTTTATAGAATCAAGATAGCAATCCAAACTTCAGTAATTCTCCTAAAAAAAAAGCAATTCATAGATTTCGTTCACCCTTTTTAAAGCAGGGGAATTACAAAAATTCACTTTCCTGTGTTTACTAGGTACACATCTGAAAATTAAACCTGAAAAGAGGACAATGGCTCTGGGTGTCACACATTAACAACTCCCGGTGCTCAAAACCCACAGGCTGATCCCTCTCACAACACTTTACAAAAGTAAGCACACCTATGTATGCATCACACAACACCACTAATGACCATATTTCAACATCCCCTTTTCAAATTACCCCCTTGACCACTCCAGTCATATTACAGCTTTCTTCAGGATCTTCTCCTTTGATTTGCAGAATAACCAGGGCCTTGTGAACACTCAGCCTTAGTTTTCCACACAGGCATAATTTAGCCCTAGAAGAACACCCAGCCACCTGGGAGAATAGGTTCACACAAATTTCTAAAGGGAAGGTAAGAAATTAAACTTGCATTTAAAGTAGTATTTTTTCACACGTCTTTCATGGATGCTTTGTATCTTTAACTCCAAGAGATTCTACTCAAGAACTAAAATCACCACAACCATGAGCTGGTTCCCTATTGAAGTACAAAGCTGAAAAACAGTTTGAATTCACCAGAACTTTCTAACTGCAAATGAAGCAATTTTGTTACGAATTACCACCTAACAAGAGCACTACGGTTTCTCCTGCCCATCAGGAATTGAGTCACATGCCCAGATCCATCACATAATTCCTGAAGACACATAATTAGTCGGCCTACTCGCCTCTGTACCTGGCTAATGAGAGAAGGTGGGCCCATCAGAGGGTAGCTCTGGGTTACTGGGCTGACTCTCCTTTAGGGAGGGTTTGCTCTCACCTGCAGACAGGTTCCTGCCAGAAGCACAGCCTCTCACTTAAGCAGCTCCATTAAGTTGCTAAAAAGTGACATGGACCCTGATCAAACCAGATAAAAGTCAATTATTTCTGCCACAAAACATTTTCTCTTAGTACAGAAAGTTTCTTTAAATATACCCTTCTATCACTTAGAGCAATAATCTTCCTGCAACATTTGCAGGAATCAAGAAATGTGATTGCACATCACCAATGACGTTGGAACTCTTCCTTCAGGGATGGGCAACACTTTCATGCAAACATTGGTAAGAAGACGCTGCAAGACCACATGTAATTCAGTCATGAGGTAAAGGAGTTTATTATTCCTACAGGAAGAATTCTCCTTTGTGAATTGCTGTGATCCCCAGTGGATGTTTTCCCACCCACCTTTCTGGTACTGCCTCTCACTCAGTTGTGGTATGAAGTAGCCCTTCCACATTAAAGCCTGCTGACATGGGGATCTGAATCACAAAAGTATAAAACCCTGAAAACAAAGCCAATTCTTAGTTTTTACCAGATGAGGAAGTAGATGATATAAAATCACTCCACTAACAGATCTGCTAAGACAGGATGAAAACAAAATATTGAATAGGTCTCCTGCAAGATATGGATCACTGAGACACTGAAGGCTAATAATAACTTCAGTTCAGCTGTCTCTCATAAATGACTTTTCCTCAAACAAAACTTGCATTTATTTACAGCAATATTCAGTACTTAATTCGTACTTGCCATAAATGAAAACTAGTAACAAATAGCAACCCTGAATTTAAGATAATGGAACTTGTTTGCCCCATATTTTAAGCAGGAAATATACAATTTACAATTGGTTTTGATCCTTTGTACAGAACCATCCAGAGTAAAATTCCTGGGAAGGATACACATGAACATCCCTCTTTCATGAAGCAAATATTAGCACTTATATTGCCTTTATTTCAGGAAGAACATCCTACTCAGTGATAACAACTGAAGCTGTCCCCCAAACACAATTGATTTTACACAGAACCATATCCTGAAAGGGTTAGAACAGCTTAACTCAGCTTTACTGAACCTGTTTGCTGCTCTTCGATTCTCCAGAGCTAAAAACAAGAAGAAATACAGCCCATTCCTTATTCTGTCATTTGCATGAGATGCACAGGACTGTCTCATCTCTCATCTGTAACTCAATTCTTCAGTCCATTGGACCAGTCAGCTCCCTGTAACCATGAAGGAGCAGCAGATGTGAGACAAATTTGCTCTGAAGGGGTTTCTAAATTGAAAAAGCCTGAAAATAACTGTTGTACAGGATCTCTTTAGGAAAGTGTTCAGTGATCTAATGCCAGCTACCAGTAGCTACCTGTCCCTTCCTGTCTCACAGTTAAATCAGCTTGATTCAATAAGAATTTAACTCTAAGAAGAGGTAGTTATTTTCAATTATTTTCAGGTCCATCTGCTATCTTGTCTCTGTACCTCTTCTACCCAGGGCATCTGTACTTCAGAGGATGCTTTTGCCTGGTGCTTTTAAATCATTCAGGTTCTGAAAGAAGGCCTGATTTTACATAAGGACACTTTTCAGGTCTTTCAAAATAGCTTCAGCTTCTTGTAAAGCTTCCAATTACAGCATTAGGATGAGACAGCTGATTTTCATGACCTCCTGATACATCTCTGAGAAGCAGATTTACATCTCACTTTTTTCCGCATGGATTTACTAAGCCAATCAAATTGTTCGATTGTGAAAACCGTGAGAGAGCAATAACCTTAAATACTTGATATTATCCTGGGAGTCTGTGCTGAGGGGCTGTTTGTACTTTTTACTATGCCTGGATGCACAATTTTAAAAAGTCTTACCCACTTTGAGTGGCCGCTGATGGTCACCAGGGCAAAGCTGAGGCTGCATGGGCAGCCTGAAGGTGAGGACAGAGGTGCAACTACACACCCACCCTTTGTTCTGCTGAGCTCTGTGTGGGGAGAAGCCTAAATACTACTTTGAAGAAATTGTTTATGAATCATTGATTAGCCACTGTCATCAGCTCTGACAGAAAGGTTTTTCAAGCACCAACCCCTCATCACAGCCCATTACAACAAATGGCTGGGAACAGAGAGAGCTGCAGTTCACAAAACCAGTCGGAGAGCAACAGGGCACAATTAAATCAATGAACTGCAGGAAGACAGGCCTGCTGTCTGCAGGATGAAACAACTTAGAGGGACAATCTTCATGCTACAACCTGTATTTATTTCTCTGCAGGCTATTCTGAACAAAGTACCAGAAGTGACAGGACATTATCAGGCAATAGCTCCAAGAGTTTTCAGGCAATGTCATACCTGTCTGGACAGGGCTCAGCAAACCAGTCAGTGTGGCCATTCTGCCAGGCAGAAATCTCTGGCCATCTCAGGAACTTGCACTGGGAACAGCAAAACAAGTTTTAGCAGATGAGGGTGAAAGAAGTTTCTGGTTTTCAAAGGGAAAGCAAGATGTATTTTTAAAGGGTGTCAAGTACCTTTGCTGTTTGTTTGGGGTTTTTTTTAATGAAGTGAAACACTGTCGTGGGTTTACTAGGGACCAATTCTTTTTCAAACTCCCCCCACGCACAATTGCTACAAGTTAAGAGAGGTTTTATACAGACAAAAGAGAGGCTTGACATGGGGGAATAATATTATTACTAGCAGGATAAAGACTAAAGAATAATATATACAACAATTCTAATTAAGCTTGCTTATCTTATGAAGAAATATTAGGTATTTTACAAAAGCATCTCTCCCCCCTGTATCAGTCCATGAGGAGAAAGTCTCTTCTTTCTGAAGCAATTCTGCAGCACTGTAAAGTTTCTCTTCTATTATCTTTAAGGCGACAACTCTGATTTGTCGTAGTTGGAGATTTCTTTCTTTCTCTCTCTCTCGGCCGGCTCTGCCCCACGACGGCCTCAGGACTGGGCCTGTCCCTCCTCCATTCCAGCCAGGACCAGAGGCCAGGGGGGCACACCTGGGTTCCTTGAGGTCTTCCATGGACTGCAAGGGGACACTTGCTACACCATGGTCTGCACCACAGTTATAGGTGATAACAGCTTTAAGTCCTTTTCCCCTGTTCCTGTGGGATCCCTTCTATGGATTGCCAGGGGACAGCCTGCTTCACCATAGTCCTCACTGCAGGCCACAGAGAATGGCTTTGAGTCCTTCCTCTGCTGCATGGAAGTCCCTTCCCACAGAAGACAGTCTTAAACAGACCTGAAAATGGAAACCTCACTGGGACTACCAAGTCCTACCCAGAACAACTTGCTCCAGCGTAGGTTCCTCTTTCCA
>VYXB01003342.1:1093381-1106400 GCA_013397135.1 Pachyramphus minor | reverse complement strand
CTCTCGTCTGCTCTAGCCCAAGCTCATTCATGAGCTGCTGGGGGGTCTTTGCACCCCAGTAATCTTCTACAGGCAGCAGGGGTTTGCAACTTTCAGTCTTTCCCCTGCTAGAGGGAGGGTGGTTTCCCCTGCACTTCTCTACTCTCTCCTGCTAAACTGATCTTGGAGCTGCTGTGTTATCTCAAGTCCTCCTCTGCTCTCCACCGGGGCTGGAATTTCTTCTGCAGCATGTTTCAGGCAGGCAGTTTCTCTCTGGAGTTTTTTTCTCCACTCTGTTACACGTCCTGTCTCGGGGAGTTTCATTGCTACACCTGCCCCCAGCCCAGAGCCAGGGAAGAGGGGGCCAGCTGCCTCCCTCCTACCTCATGGCTTCCTAATTTCTTCTGCACAATCCACCTTCTCTTCCGTTTTCTTAAATATGTCATTAGCAGAGGCGTCACTAAAACTTTTGATTGGCTTTGCTCCAGAAATCCACCTGGACCTGACCACTTCAGCCCAGGGGGGCTGGTAAACCCACAACATATACTCATGTTGACTGTGGCGCAGCAGTCAGTGCTGATTTTACTCTCTGAGAGTCTGAGTTCATCATCTTACTTAAGAGAGAAAAAAAAAAAAGAAGAAAAGCTCAAAGATACTTTGCTTCACCTGCACTCCCTGACCCCAAACATGATGGGCTTGACAATTCTTCTACTGGTCTCTTAAGGAAGGTATTGGCTTCACCTGATAATCACTCTGCTCTCTGACAACTTTCACCAGTCTCTGATAAATCAGGACCTTCACAGAGCTCAGTACTACGTGCAGAAGAGTGGGCAAATAGGCACATAGCATAAAAAAGGAGGAATTCTCAAAGTATGTTTTATTTAGGATTCAACTGAAGTGCTTTTCCAGTCAAACAAATATTTGTGTTTAACTTCAAGCCATATAAAGTTGATTACTGCTAATTTATTACCTGCACATACAGTGTAAAGAACGCATGGGCTACCTTCCACAAAATGTATTAACACATAATTTCATCAAAAGCTGTATTAGCTTTCTATTTTCCTAACTTAAGATGAGATCTTAAGATTCAAACCTACTTCCTACATCAATAGCATGAAGTTCAAAAATATTGTTTTGTTTCCGCTCTCTGAAATTGAGTATTTACCAACATTATTCTAAACAAAGTTACTATTCAACCTCTCAGAGCTAGACAAGAACACATTCCCTGTCTCTTACATCTTGTGTTGGAATTTGTCAACTTTTTCACTGCAAAAATGACTAGCTCCTTAAGAAAGCACCACATGCATATGAACACACACAAAGAAGAATTCTCTACTCCCCCAACAATAAACCCACCAAGCACTTCATAAACTTATTTGAAGAACTGCCCTGTTAGCAGGATCTTGGGCCAGCTCTCACACCTAAGAGCAGAAGCTCAGTTTAACTAGATCCTAGGAGATCAGAGCACTGACAGTGTAACAGGTGCACAGGAGCAGGTGCAGCACGTTAAGCAGTGACCATGGCAAGGGTTTATCTTTGCATTTCGATGAGGGATTAGTCAACAAATTACTGGCAGGAATGGCAAAACAAACTGCCTTCTGCAGGGTGTCCAACACACCCCAAAAGTTAAATCCAGCCTGGCAGAACACAACCCACAGATCAGTTCACCAAGCAAACCAGTGACCCTGTCCTGTTCCCACAGGAATGAGAGGAAAAGCACATTGTGAACTGGCTGATCAGTCCCTGCTGAGCCTCTTCTCTCCAATTTCCATTCCTCCCAGGGCTTGAGCCTCCAGGATCAAAGTGTTTCCCTCCTGGGCCATACCAGCAAATCCCACCTGTGTGTACTGCATATTCCCTTTGAATAGTGGTCTTTGCCTGAGCAGGGCTCAACATTTCATGAAATTCAATGGTATTGTGAATTAACTTTTTTCCCCCTGTCATGGTTTAACCCCAGCCAGCAACCAAATTAATACCCCAGCCAAAACCAGCACACACCCCTCCCTTTGGAAATATTGCTATTTCATCACTGGTTGAAATAAAAGATCACCTTCTGAAGGTTAACTGGCAAATAACACTCTGTTCCTCCAACTTTTTTTTTTCCTAGTAAATACACGATTCAGAACCCAAATACAGTTTGTCTAATTGTGCAGGCAAAAGTTTTAGTTTTGGTTTCCTTTTTTAAATCTGAATTGAATAACCGTTTTAGTCACTAAAATCAGCTTTGAAAAACCCCTTCAAAATACTTTACTTACACAGATATTGATTTTATTTCCTCTCATTAAATGATGACCAGTGAATAAAGTATTTTGCAGTATTATATAAGCAATATGTGTTCTATATATAATACTATCTATCAGTATTTGTTATTCAAGGAATTAGTTTTGTTTTTCAAATGACTGAGGAGGAAAATTCTTGGGAAAAACATTTAAGTGCTTTAAGGTTCACCATCTTACCACTTCTTGGGTGAGCAAGAATATATTTCTGAAGGTAAAGGTGGGAGAAACAAACAAACCAGACCAAATAGTTACCCCAGAAGTGAAAGGCACTTTAAGGGCCAAGCAAAAGTCACTTTTCACTCCCCCATCAGAAGAAATGTTCTGCTGGGTTCACCAGTTCCAGGCAGCATCAACTTACGCAGGCCAAACTATTTAAAAGTGAAGAAAGCCATGTCCCTTTCTCCTTGGTCACAGAAGGATTTATATAACAGCCACCCTCACCTAGGTCATGCTCATCCAGTGGCATGAAACTCCTGTGGCTGGAATGCTGCTGCTCAAATCCACAGAGGAGACATTATCTTTCTCATTGAATCTCAGAGACTGAAAAAATACGCCGTTGAAGAAACTGGGGTGTTATTCCTGTTTAAGGGTTTGTCTTATAAACCAATTATGCTTGCAAAAATTTGTAGGATTTCTACTAGCAAGTAGAAAAAAACCCAAGTTTGTGAAAGATAAGATTGTGTTTTGCATCTCTTCACAATTGATCTTTCTGAAAGAATTGCTAAAAACTGGATGATTCCTGCTGGATGATCCACAACACAACAACAGGTATTTGAAAGGTCTGTTAAGTTCAGGCAGTTTTCCAGTTTGTTCAGTATCATCACTTGCTTCTCAGAAAACATACTCAGGATACACCTAAGAAAATTTAAATACAGCGTTTAGTATTTATTGAATTTAAACCCTATCTATCGCTGCATCATTTGGGTGACCAGAATTACTGATACTTAGACAATTGCAACCACACATATCCACCCCCTAAATTAGAAAACCTACAGATTAAGGATAAACTACACTTTACATTACCTATAGTACTTCTAACATACAAAATGTTTCTTTCAGGGCCAGAGAAGGGAACAGAAGTTGGCCTGTGTCCAGGAAGATCCTATGACACTTACTGAAGAAGCAGCCTATAACAGTTAAAAGGGTTTGAGGTTTTTTTAGAACATAATATTAAAAAATGCTTATTTAAGTATATGTTTTCCCCAGAACTGCACAATAGCAACCACGTTTACACAAACCCAAACCAGCTGTGGGGCTTAAATCATAAGCTCTGGCTACTCCCATGTGCTTCATGGTTAAGATCTCAGCCTTGCCATCCCCCAGCTCTGCTGGAAGCCTGTGCCCAGCCAGGAGACACACACACACATCAGCACCCACACCAGAGGCCAATTCCTGACCCTCTCCATGCTCCTCCAGTGAGAAAAAAACACTACCCTGGACTGGACCATGACAGCTGAGAAACTACATATACCCTCTGTCACCCCTGCCCAGGGGACAGTAAACTCCAGCAGGGAGGGCAGGCAGCTGGGGTCAGAGACAACCTAAAATAGCTGCAACTAAGACTCCAGAATTCAAAAGCAAATCCTCATGGTGGTTCCAGCAGAAGAGCCCCAGTTAAGCAAAACCCAGCACATGTGAAATGCCCAGCTTTTCAGGAGGATGGGGCTCCACCTATAACTGATAACAATGAAGTCAGCAGCTCAAAATTAGCAAGGTGACAATGATATTAGTTGTAAAAACTGTGATGCTGAGTACATGTAACTTTCAGGCTTTTCTCTGAATTTTCTTTCCTGTCCTAACCCTTTGAAAAATAAAGTTGAATTTTACCTCAGCTGAGAGAAAACCCTAGTGCTCAGCACAGCTTCAGCTGTAACTGTCTAGTTTACATCAGCCAAGCTTATTGATAGAAGTCCCTCAGCATTAGCCTTGCATTATTGTTCTGTAGTATAGGAAACCCATTGTGCTCTGTATTAGATATCCCAGACCATTCCCTACAGCAGTCATCTATGCATTTCCCTGGAGAAGAAATGCAAGATTATTTCTTACAGCATTTTTCATTTTCATTGCCCAGTCTAGTTTTATGGGACCCAAAAGATGGGTATTTCCACCACAGCTCCTCTTGGGAAACTATTCTATTTAAATGAACTATTGCTGTTGGGTTTCTGTTCCTGGTATACAGCCAAAGTGATCTTTTCCCCTCCTTAGTTTCACTCCATTACTTACTCCAACAAACCATTGACATGTGAAAGTATATTAAATGAAGACATTTTTGCCCTAAATACTCCAGTTACACACAGTCAAGAGTTCACCAAATCGAAAATGCTAATCCTGACTTTATTCTTTCCACTTGAAAAAGAAGCTTCTATTAGCCAACAGAAAGTTGACTTTAATTGTAACAAAAAGCCATCTTTCTCTAGCACATTCCCAGCTAGTTTGGGGTGTTTTGCTTTGTTTTGTTTCTCTTTTAAAATTCATAAGAGTTGTGAAAAGCACTGGACGACACTCTCCGGAGACCGGTGCTTTCATTTGCTGCAGTGAAACTGTTCAGAGCAGCAGAATGCTCTGCCCATTAACCTCTGGTATCACTGCAAAGCTCATACTGAAGTGGTACAACTGCTTTCAGCAGCCAAACACTGCTACTCACAGATGTTATCAGGAGGGGGGTTGATCATTCATTTGTTGCCCTGTTACCTCTCTGGCAAACAGTGGACACGTTTGTTCACGCTGCTGCATCCTGGAAATGTTAAGAGCTACAGCTCATTTCAGGCCTGTTCCACGCCTAAGGACCACACTTTGTGCAAAAAACAACTGATACTTATAAGCTAGGAAATTGAGGGGGAAAAAAACTAAAACTCAACTCTGTCAGAGGACCAAACTGCATTTTGTGCTACTTCACTCAAATACTCTTGAAACTGAACTAATTTCAATAGACTGGGTATTAAATTTCATTCACAACAGGTGATTAGACACATCCTAGGAAAGACAGGTAGGTCAAGAGGTAGAGCTGCACACTCACTTTGGTGAATATCAAGCTAGAATCTCTGAAAGCCATCAGGGCAAGCAAAACTTAACATCTCAGTATTGGACTGCAGCTAGACAGGTTTACACACACAGAGGTAAAGAAGAAAATCCTAAAAGTTCATAGAATATCTTGAGTTGGAAGCAACTCATAAGAATGATTGAGTCCAGCTCCTAAATTCAATCCAAGAGAAACTAGTTTCCAAAGTTTAAAGATGAACACACAATTTCTATCACTCTACTGTTTTAAAAACATCCAGATACCTTTCTGCTTATACTCTTGGATTTAAAAACAACTCAAATATAATCTGTTTAAGATCCCTTTTTCCAAAACTAAAGCAATTTCAAACCTTTGCAGTTCCCTGTAAGTTTTCCCACTTACAGCACAGTCTTAGTTGCTCAAGACAGAAGAAAATTTCTCAAGTTTGGAAACCACAGTAAGGCAAAGAGGCTGGTGCAGGGCTGTCAGGGTGGCCTGGTTATTGGGCACAGTCAAGCAGATTTCAGCCTGACAGAAGCAATGGGGTTGAAAAAGGGCAACAAAATTCTACCACACCACACTCTCCTTTCATGAACTGCCTCAGCTGCTTTCAAGAGGCTCTTTCTGACAACACACTCCACAAGCCACCACGTGGGTGTCTGTCACAAGGAGCTGTGCCTGCCCAGGCTGCATCACCCAGGCAATCGCCCACTGACAGCTACGCTCCAACACGCCAAACATCCCTCCCAGCTTTGCTGAAGCACAGCCGGGCTTGCAAAGTCCTCCACTGGCGGTGGCAAGTAAACAGATTTGGTTTCATCTTCGGTGCTGTCAAACAAGGCAGACCAGAAGCAGATGCTCTCTGCCTCCATCCACACAAGACATAACCCCGGTGTGACTCATCCCAACGAGGCCACCCCGTCAAAGGCAGCGCAGTGCCTGCAGTGCTGCCACAGAAAAGTGCTCTCCCAAAGCAGGAAAACAAACAGAAGGAAAAAATGCAATTTAATATCAAGAAGTCAGGCAACATCAAGTGACGAGCCTGTCTTTACAAGTGACTCTGAAAACCTCTGTGAAGGCCCAGACACTCTAATTTATTACTTACCCAGATTAACACTTGATGATGCTACTGCAGTATATCTTTCCCCTCACCACTCAGTGAGTGGAGTCTCACAGTTGTTGGAGGGATGGCACATTTCCAAACACAACTGCTATTTAAATCATTAAAAATTATGCCTGGCCTATAAAACAATATTCAAAACCACTGAATACAGAATAAAGGTTGATTTTGCTTGATAATCTTATTAATATAAGTAATCACAGCAACTAACTGTAGATATAAAGTTCACCACACACGAATTTTGAGCAGGCTACTGCCTACGGAAGCTTTTCTTCTGCTTCTACTCGTAGCATGCTTTACTTCCCTCCCCCCCAGCCTTTTCTTTTCCTTAAAGAGAACAACCCACTTTAGGAGAACATTACTGATAGAGCATCTTCTGCTATAAGCAAGACACGAACTTCCCTATAATCAGAAGCCTCTCCTGGGATGTAACAGTATTCATTCAAGACCATCATATCTGCTTACTGTATTTTTTTTTTCCTTAGATCAAGCACCTGATCAGTGTATTTTGGAAAACTTGCAAAAAGCGTACTTACGCAAACTTCAGTAAAAGAATTTTCAGTTTCTTATAAACTATATGACCCTATGTTCTAACACAAATATTCTTCTTGCTGTCATGCACATCAATAACAAAAAAATCTACCTTGACACGTTCTGCAGAGATTAAAAAAAACATTGAAAATAGATTTCATATATTCTACTCCTCTGAAACCACCATATGCCAAACACAGTCCCAGACCCAAGAGTGAGATCGCTCCCACTTGGACAGTCAATACAGCAATGGATTACATTAACCTGCAATTACCCCAACCAGCTACAGATTTTGGACAACTTGCTTTCCAGTATAACATTCCCAGAACTGAAGTAGTATGACTTGAGTCTTTAATGAGTTCATACAGGCTCTAAGAACTTTCCAAATGCATGAAAACAAAACCTAAAAATAGGTACAAATCCAGATGAACACAGTTAACTTCGCACACAGCACAGACACATTAGTCAAGATGACTGTATTTTATCCTTTTACAAGAACAGTTATTCCATTTGATACATAAATATCAGTGTGCCCATACATCTGATGCTGACAAAAAGGAGCTAAAATTTACTATTTCCATTATATATTGCAGCATCCCAAAACTGAAACAAACTATTTTAAGCCCTGGTCATCTAAGTTCATTACAAAACAGGTCTGGTTTTATCTTCAAGAGTTTTGATTATAAACAAACAAGTAACTCTGAAATCAATTTTGGATAACAAGGAATCCATCTGTTTTAAAATTTAAGAAAAGCTGCCACCAAAGAGTATTGGTTTTGCTGCTGAGGTAATGTCTACAGACTAATTCAGAGCCCTATTTGTGTTTAATGCTGAAGGCACTGCACATGTGCCTCCTCTAAAGAATTTTAAGAAATTATTAGCTAACTAATCTGAATCATTAGATTAAACCATTAAGCACTCAAAACAACAAATTACATGTATTTAGGTTTTATTTCAACTTACACCAGTGATTTCTAACTTAAATTCTGTGTATTGAAACCGTCTCTCCTTCACAGGCTACAGGCCATGCTGATCGAAAAAACAGATTCATCAATTAGAAACCGAATATGAATAAAGAAAGCCAGGAAAATTAGAACTTTCGTGAAAAGAAATTTTCCAAAGAAAAAGTCAACATGGAACAGAGAGCTAGAAAGTAGGACACCAGAGGAGAAAGTTATACCAGCTCTTCCTCGGGCCAGAGGAGTTCTGGACTTACACATCATTTCGGTTTTTTAGGAAGCAACCGCTGATGCAACTACTCCAAACCCCTTTAGAGACACCCAAGTCTAATCAATTTGCTGAACATTTAATACACAGAAAACAAGTAGTTTGAAGGAAATCAAGAGCAAGTCATTGCTCCCCCCATTCCCTTCATCTGCACTGGTAACCCGACCTATGAATCGATTTTGCAAAAGACTTGACCAACTGGTAAATGAGCTCTTGGGAGGGGACACACATTAAAGGAACAACCAGGAAGGAGGCCTAGAGAAAGCTTGGCTCCCAGGTTTCACCCAGTGATCCTTTCCCCTGCACAACAATAGGAGGTTCCCACCCCATGAACTTTGGAAGTTTCCCAGCTGCCAGAGACATTTACTCCACCAGCAGCAGCACTGCCTACGCCAAGATCTACTCTGTTGCATTCTCCCTGGCACACAATTGCTTTTTCTTTCTATAAAGCAGCCAGGCAAATTACACATCAAATGATAATTCACCTTTGAACTACTTAAGGAGTCAAGTCACAATACAGTGCAAAGAGCAAATGTCCTGCGAACGAAGGCGGATGAACTGGCACAGGCTGTTCCCGACTCAGCTGCTGAGGTACCACCAACTACAGGCTCAGCAGCTGCCTGTGCCAAAGCAATCCTACAGCGTGAGTACAATCAAACTGCAGCTTCCAATAATGCCTGTCAGCTAGAAGAGCTGAGATCTGAACTTTGTTCCATTACAAAAAAAAAAATTGTCTCATAAAAAAAAAAAACCAACCCTTCACAGGCACACAAGAAGTAAATTGCCATCTTGCAAATGCTCACACAACCCACCAGCTTCATTCCTTGTATTCAGCAATGAAATCAAAGGAAAGCACATAGACATTTATAATGCTTAAAAAAAGAGGTTACAAGTACATACAGCAGCCTCTTTTATAGAGGTGAGAACTCAACACCAATTCTTCTCCCCATTCACCCAGCACTGAACTTTATGTGAAGTCCATTTTGAAATCAGTTAGTCCATCTTTAACCTCTGAAGAAGCAGCCTGATGAGGAAAATAGCTTTTTTCAATAAAGCAACATATTACATTTGGTTTCTATGACCTATTTTGGATGATTTCCACACAGAGAAAAAGAGACAAGTAACCAATTAAAAGTGGCAAGTGTCATATTTAAAAAACAAAACAAAACAAAAAAACAGTGATAAAGGCAGTATCAAGGCTAAATAATCTAATTCAGGGGATCTGGACACGTGAGCTCTCTGGATTATTCCATGCCAACGAGTTTCTGAACCAGCTGAAAGAGTATCTCACTTTCCACTACATTTCCCAAATGCTATACGCAAACACTGATCACAACAATGTTGACAGACACATACACACTTGCAAAGTGATTCCTTGTACAAAACATAAAAAACCTTTATAGCTCACAAAGAATAATTTTAAACCAGGTTACAACAAATATATTGGAAAACTATTAAACCTGGGTAAAATGGAACCAAGAGAGTTGAGGTTTTTTATGTTAAGCACTTTCCAATATTCAACATATACTCCTGCCAAAATTCCACCACACAAGTTGAATAGCTAAAACATTACAAAAAGGAAAAAAATTATGCAAAATACACAATCTGTAACATACACAACTACCTAAAAAACCCACTGAACTAAGGCAAGTGTCCATTTCCTCTCAGTTAAAAAGTACTACAACATCTACATTGCCACTATTAAAAACACCTCCACTTCTCCCACAGTTGCAACAATTCTCCTCTAAGTACTGAACACAAACTGAAGGAGAGATTTCCTACTTCCATTTGAAGGGGCAGTTCCATCAGGATGACTTTTGATATCACTGGGACAAGAAGAAACAGGGAAAAAAGTGTGATAAGGGCATAAACTGGATAGTTCCTCAAGGATTCAAAGGAAGAAAGAAGTCTCCTATGAATATGCATGTATTTTGCAGAAGGGAAAGGGAATTGTGGAATCATGGAATGGGTTGGAAGGTACCGTAAAAACCATCTTGTTCCAACCCCCCTGCCATGGCAGGGACACCTTTCACTAAACCAGGTTGCTCCAAGCCCCATCCAACATGGCCTTGAGCAATTCCAGGGATGGGGCATCCACAGCTTCTCTGGGCAACCTGTGCCAGTGCCAAGAGCCAAGATACAAAAGCCACAAGGGCACAATCTCTGATGTGATGGCACAACCATTTAGACAAACATTGAGCCAAGTGCTTCCTTCCTAAAAATGCAGGGCCCAGAATGTACACAACAAAATGCACGACCCATGCTTTGATCCAGGGCATAGTATTTTGAAGACCCCGGGTCTTTATGACAACAAGTATCTGGTTACTGTTTCTAGAGAGTGTAACAATCTCATTTAGACTTTCTTATTCTTACCCATGTTTTGCTAAATACACAGGAAGCAGAAAGGGCAGCACGTTGTCAACTGCTTTTTACAACGAGACAGAAATGCCCATAAGGAGCATATGAACCTGTCACAAAAACTGTGAGAAAAAGAACACCAAAAATATCCACTTGTCATCAACAGGAAAACACAAGGAAAAAGAAAAAAAAAACAGGATGGGTTAGTTTTGCAATGCAAGACACACAAAGCCTATGCCTGAGCATATATACCAGAGCCTGGAAACAAATTCAACAGGACACATTTCTAACTATGATTAGAATCACTTCTACAGGGGTATGAGATGTAAAGAGAAACATGTGAACTCGTAAGGTAGACATGTGAAGGGATTGCATATGGAGGGCTGGAGAAACAACAAATGCAGATAGAAAACCTGGAAGAATGAATGGAGAAGGTAATGAGATCAATGTGCAAGTCGATCAGTGCTGCCTATTGGTGTCCTCAGCTATTTCTTCTCCACTCTTAACTTATGCTGATAATGACAACTGGTTTCATTTTCTCTCCTGTATATTTATGTTTAGGTGCTTTCAAAGGATCTAGAAAACCTATGTATATAGAAATGTATATAGAAAAAAGAGGGGGAAAATAGTTTTATAATACGTGATTTCAACTGAACATCTCAAAACTATGAAGAGCATGCACTGACAGTCGAAATCAGTGATTAGGGCCAGAAGAAAACCTGATGGCTTTTCAAAGTCATTTTATATTTGTCTGTAGTATATACAAGCTTTTAATAGCAACAAGTAGCTCACACTGCCTATGCAAGCACAGAACGTAATTCTTTCTTTTCACTGACAGTTTAAAAGCAGACTGCAAAGTACCAAAGTTAAAAGTTTGGCAGAAAGCTGTTTCAAGGCAATATAACACCAAGGATATTTCTGGATATGTAAAATCTCAGGTTTCCAGAAGAGAGTTAAAAGCAGTCTGTGCTGATGTACCAAAGCCTATATAAAGTTTGCAGCTTTATATACAGAAGACATATTGTTAAAAAATTATTTTGCCTTTCCTGAGTAAATATCCACTTACACGGTGGGGGGGAAACACCATGCAGTAGACACACATTGAAAATCCTTCACAAACATTTACATTTGTCCTCACCACACATCCAGAAGGCCCAGAAAAGCCAGGTAAAACTTTCTGAAATAACAGTGAATACTACCTGTCCCTCTAAAGAGGGATATTTATTTCCAAAAACAAAGGTTTTAGTAAAAACAGAAAAAGAAACAAATCCTTTTTTTCTGAACATTTAAAACAAAACACCTTGGCAGTCATACAAATGGCTCAGCTCAGAACCACTGTGGTAAAAATTCCTGTAACCATATGGGATATCTATCAAAATAATGCATTCTGCAGAACTGATAAGAATAAGGAATGACCCAGCTTGACTGTCACAGATTGTTCTTCCTGGCAGGAGGCTCAAAACAATCCTTTTGTTTAAACACTATTTTTATTATTCTTAACATCACTTTAGAAAACAAGTTATGAATCTATCCACAAAGCAAAGCTACGTTTTAAAACAGACTGGGTTTATATCCTGCAGTTAAAAAAACAAACAAACAGGAACTCAGCGACATCGCTTGTGCTGCCTCCTTTGTTTTGCTCTTTTCCATTCTTTACGTTCTTTCTCACCTACTTGTGCTCTCAGAGAGGCTCAAAGTGATGCAAATTCCCCCGGACTCCCGGGAATTTCAGCAGGCGACATCATCAGGTGAAACCCAGCCTTAGTCAACTCCACTTCCTGACCACGTCTAAGATGGAGCGCGCAGCCCCGATGAATCAACCAGGAGCTGTCTTACACATTATTCACTCGCCCCTACAACCTCCCTCAAAGTTCTCCGCAGCCCCACGAAGGGAGAAAAACCCCCTCCACTTCCCTGCCTTCTTTTACTTCCTTACGAGGCGCGAACTTCCCAAAACAAACTGCGCCTGAGGATAACGAGGGCAGAGGCGCAACACAACGCGCTGCTTGGCTGGGCTCTCCGCGGCTGGAAGAGCTCATCCCAGGGCCTGCGGGAGCCCAAGGCAGGGGCCCTGGATCGCCGGACCGGTGGGATCGCTGGAGCACGGGATCCCATCCCTGCGAGCACCGCCCGCCCCAGCGCCGGGCAGGGCCGCTCCCGCCCTGCCCTTCCCGCAGCACCGCCAGGCCGCTGCCCGGGGCAGGGGCTCCGGGGGGGCACAACAAAGGCTTTTCCATCGCCATTCCCAGCCGCACACACACGCGCACCCCCGCTCAGGTCCCCCGGCACGTACCGGATCGCGGCGCTGGCGGGGGCGCGGCGGGGCTCATTCCGCCGNTGGCCCCCGTCCCGTCCCTGCCCCGCGCTCGGCACCTCCCGGCTCCCGCACGGCCCCGCTCCCGCTCCCGCCGCACTTCCGGGAGGGAGCGGTCACGCGGCGCCGCTTCCATCCGGGAACGCGCGCGGGGCGGGGCGGGATGAGGCGGGCGGGGGCGGGGGGGGGGGGGGCCGGGGGCGCCCCGGGTGG
>VYXB01003342.1:985924-1093374 GCA_013397135.1 Pachyramphus minor | reverse complement strand
GTGTGGGCCGGGCGCTCCCGGGATGGCACGGCGGCGGGCGCGTCTGGTGCAACTCTCCGCCTGCTCAAGCGCGTGGCACAGGATTGAGTCCAAACGGTTCTGGAATATCTCCAATGAGGGAGACTCCACACCCTCTCTGGGCAGTCTGTTCCAGTGCACCGTCACTCACACGTTCACCCCACCCCATATTTAGGTGGAACTTCCCGTGCCTCAGTTTCTGTCTCTTGTCCATCCAGAGGGGTGGAACACCTCTCCCGAGGTGCTGAGGGAAATGGGTTGTTCATACAAGAAAAAAGAATACTTTGGGGGTGACCTAATTGTGGCCTTCCAGCACCTGAAGGGAATCCTTCCAGTACCCCTTCAGGAAAGACTAAGAGAAAAGGATTGTTCAGCCTGGAAAAGAGAAAACTTTGGAGTGACCTAATTGTGGCCTTCCAGCACCCAAAGGGAACTTACAGGAAAGATGGGGCAAGGCTGTTTATAAGAGCATGGAGTGACAGGACAAGGGGGAATGGGTTCAAACTGAAAGAGAGTAGGTTTAGATCAAATATTAAGAAAAAACTCTTTACTGTGAGAGTGGTGAGATCCTGTCACAGGTTGCCCACGCAAGCTGTGGCTGCCCTATCCCTGGAAGTGTTTGAGGCCAGGTTGGATGGGGACTTTCAGCAACCTGGTCTAGTGAAAGGTGTCCCCGCCCAAGGCAGGAGGGTTGGAACAAGATGATCTTCAAGGTCCCCTTTCAACCCAAGCTGTTCCATGACTCTGTTTCTTGACATCACCAAGAAGAGCCTGTCTCCATCTTCTTATCACTCCGCCCTATAAAAATTTGTACACGTTAATGAGATCCCCTCTCAGTCATCTCTTCTTGAGGCTGAACAGACCCAGCTCCCTCAGCCTTTCTTTATAAGAGAGATGCTCCAGTCACCTAATCATTCTCATTGCCCTCTTCTGTACCTCCCCTCAGAGTGGTCAGGAGGGCTCCCCTGAACAGCTGCCTGGTCATTATCCCGGTCGCCAGAAAGGTTCATGCTGTGGGGAAGATTTGGGGCTTCTGAGGACTCCTTAGTTAGTTAGTTAGTTAGTTAGTTAGTTAGTTATAATTTTGAGTTTCAGATTATGTCAACCTAAAATTGACACTTGCGAGCTCCATCTGCTCAACAAGAACCAGCCCTTGGTTGTTGCTCCCTGACTTACAGAGCTGATGTTGGGTTCTCAGCCTCTCACCTGGTGCACAGATCTTCTCCTGGCTGGCACAGGCGTGAGCTTCAAGCCCTTTACCCCACAGCCCCAGACCAGGGCTCTTCTGCTCGTACAACACATGTTCACCACCCAGCAGTTCTGAGAGCTGTTGGTCAGATTGGTTTCCTTTAGACACAGGTGAATTTCTTTACATCATTGACATATCTTCGTAATTGCTTCTAAAAATAAATGGTGTGATAATTTGTAAATTGCATATACAGTACTGCAAACTTCCCTGTGGGGGATTGGAAATAAAAACTTAAGCAGTATGTTTTACTTTGTTTTTCAAACAAATGGGACTTTAAAGAAAACATCCTCTATGGAGACAATTAAGACTCAGTGACACCTTAATTGCTTCTCTTGAGAACAAGCACTAAGAATACACACGCACAGCATTGTGCTGTGTAAGGATACCCGGGCTAGTGAGATCTCAAGATCGATATAACTGCATTAGTGAGGCACAGAGCCCTGGATAATTCATGCTGCAGAGAAAAACTGCACTGACAGTTTTTGCCATACTGCCTTTGGTAGTACTAGTTCTCTCAGAACTATTTCAGGAACCCGTCTAGCATTGCACTGTATTTTCAGATGTCTCAGCATTTTTTGTTTGCGCGGAGTCTTTTTCATACCAGGAAATAGTTTTACAGCCACAGCCAGAAGTTACTCCACTTAGAAAGCCGGATGAGTGCCAGGAGGACCAGGCTGTTACCTTTTGTATGGCCCATTACTTAGAAGAAAGCACAGTATATATTTGTTGTTTGTATCAGACACAGGTAGAACACGGCGTATAGGAATTTTTGGTCTTATCAGTGCTTGGAGAGACTGTTGCAACTGGGAAGTGAAAGATGCCCACTCTTTCACAGGGCAGAATTCAGTCACCCCTACTGGAAATCAGGAGAGAATTCCTAGTTGTAGCTGAGAAGTCTGCCATGGAAATCTTAGGATTTAACTAGACTAACTTAGCACACAGGAAAAAACAGTAAGCCAAGTGAATCTTTGTATGTAGTAACCATCGTTTCCCTTAAATACTGCTGTAGAGAATATCTGCAAAGATGGATCATTAACAGAAGTTGTGGAAAACCTGCATATTTTTCAGCAGACAAAAGGTGACATTACAGCTCATGCACCCCTTGGACTGAAAAGTCCTTTTGCTCACCCTCACCTATACAATATTCTGGTGTGGGTGGGCACATGCCACAGAAGGGTGTGTGAATGGTTGCCAAGCAAAGCAACTACCACCTTCCAGATCTGGGGTCTCCAGTTGGTTTTAATCAAAGCTTAACTTATTCTCCTGTGCTTTTCATCCACTGCTCAGTCCCATTCCCTGCTACTTCCCCTTAGATTTCCATTTTTGTCCCCTCTCAATGCTGAATTAAAGCATACCGTATAGTACTGGACTCTTGTGTAATGTTAAGGCAAAACAGTGTAGTGTCAGGATGCACTGGTGTTATTTGCATTATTGCAGCACTTAGTGGGTCAATTGAGATAAGTGACCCTTCATGCAAGACATTTCACAAACCAGAGTTTGTAATCTAATTAGTCAAGACAGAAAACGGTAGAGAAAAACAAGACAGGGTGACATGATTAAGCACACTTCTGGAACACAGATTCTGTCAGAGACGAAGAGGAGGACAAAACTTTCCTGGGTCCAGAGTGAATGCCTTAGATCATACTTCCTCAGCCCAGACAGGAGGTCCCAGAGGAATATGCTCTTACAATACACATCACTTTCTGGCAGAAATGTGGTGGTATTTATACTGTTTGAGGCTTTTCATAGAATGAACCTATATTAGTTAATTGACCTAAATAAAGCCTAATACTAAATATATTTAGTTTTCAAGTTACAGCAAGGGAAACTATATTTCTAAAGAAACCTCAGCATAGCACAATGGCTGCTGTAGTTGTTGTTTTTAATTGTACACACAGCCTGACTGTCCTGACTTCTCTATTTAGACTGCTTATCACTTCTCAAGACAGGGTGACATGATTAAGCACCATATGTGTAGGGGGAAGGGTTGTTTAATGTGTGAGACCTGTAAACATGTCATGATTGCAGCAGGGAACATGAACTTGGAAGCAGTAGCAGCTGTCAGTGATTAAAGTCAAAAGAAGAAATCCGCTGTTGTAGAAGTTCTTTCCTCTCAGCTTCTACTGGGACAGAGCAAAGTTTACATTGCACAGTGGTGGTACCATCCATCATTATGAAGTCCTTATATTTAGAATAGAGTAGAATAAACCTTTCAGTTGGAAAGGTACCTACAGTGATTATCTAGTCCAACTGATGATATTCCTTTACTACAATCAGCCTGGATCTCTTCTTAAAGGCTGTTTCAATCATGTTATCTAACAGTTCTTATGGGTTGCTTTATAGAATAATTTTGCTTAAGAATGCTCCTAAAAAGATTAAATAAGCATGTTAACATAGAGTTATACAAGGATTAGTATTTTGAGAATTTAAGTGCTCTAACACTTAAACAGCCAACACAGTGCTCCCAGAGTGATCAAGTTTCAGGCTTTTGGGATTTTCACATTAGATAAACTCCTCAAAATACAAATTCTGTCTGTTATAATATTAAACATCATATTTCCTGTTCTTCTATTTGAAATAGAGAATATATTCTAGGTTACTGATGAGATTTCTTCATCCTCGTTTTGTGATATGAGGTGAACTGAAACGAGCTGCTGCACATGATGATGTAAACACTCAGAACATGTAAAATAGATTGGTTTCAGTATTAATCCCACAGATTTAAGGGAGGTAGTTGCATGTGTAAATATGAAATGAAGTTATGAGTAGAAGCTATTCTCTACCCAGTAAGTAGCCACATTTCAATGAAATTAAATATCCTAATTAAAGATTCATTATAAGCCTCATTGTGATCTTTTTGGTGAAAGGAAGCATTTCACACACACATGTAAGCACATTCCTGTTTTCAAGAATCACAATAGGATTATACAACTAAAATAAACTTTATGAAAGAAATTAAAGACAAGAATATTAATTTAATCTATTTTCCTAATCAGTGTGATTATTTTTTTAGACATATTCTAGAAAAAACAGTAACAAATAACTCAAGACTGTTAGTGTCACATGCTTTCTGTTTTCTTTTCTGGTCTGTTGTCCAAATGAGAGCCCTTTTGGGAGGAATAATGATAAATTCATAACATCTTATTTTATTTTACCCTATTTAGTTTTAACAGAGCCGGCAGACAACATTGCAAATGTACTGCCAAGATGTATGAGTGACTTTGCATTAAGTAAATGCAGAGGCAGATCTGGCTGATATAAGTCACAATTTCATGGGCAGTTTTAAAAGAGTATAAAATTTCAGCAGGGAAGTTTTTAGTCTTTTTATAATACGGTGGCTTCAGAATTTGAATTGCTTTTTGGAATTTAAAGTTCCAGGGTATTAGGTCATACCCAATTTAGACTGAATTTTCCCCTTAACTTCTTTTTGTATTTTTCTTCTAGGTCTTCTTTCTGAAAAGGAAAACAATAAAACCCCTTAAGTTGCAACAAACAACGAATTCCTCACACAGTAGAGATACAGCTCTAAAGTTGTTCAGTAATGTTTCAACAGAATGGGTCTTCACTTGAAGAGGTCAGTGGTTTGAACCCAGCACTCTTCACTGTGAAATATATGCTGGTTTTGGCAGAAAGGTTTTAGCAAAGACACAGTTTCTTCTGAGAGAGGAGGGTGAGTTTATTGTACGAATAAACAGTGTTCCAGTGTGTGCAGCACAGAGCCTGCCAGTGGTGTGTGAGTCAGTCAGGTCTGGTTTTCCTGATTCAGTGTGAGTTTTGATCTGTCTTTCACACCACAGATAAAAATTTAACCACCAAGTTACTGGCTGATATGCAGTAAGAGACTTCTCTGTTTATGCTTTGTACAAACAAACACTAGTTTTAGCAGATACTTGAACTTGGGACTTCCAAACTTTGCCCGAGCTCAGCAGGTGTTGGGTGTGATCTTCCCTTTCTTCTTTCATTAAAAACATAAATAGATAAATAGACACTGAAAAGATTTTCATGCAAGAGGTGAAAACACTTGAGTTTTCTAACTTCCACAAAGACAGGAAAATATTTCCCACATAGTTTTAATCAGTTTTTCAACACATTTTATTTCAAGGGATGCTTACATGTTATTAATGTTAAAAGAAATTATTAAATTGAATTTGCTTTGTATCGTCATGTTCCTTTCTCTCTGTTTTTCTGTGTTTATTCACTATTATGCCCTAAAATAGATAGTAGGGACTTCAAAGCAGGTATCCTATTGTCCTGTGGATATTTCTTTAATGCATAATGTTAGAAAACTTACTGGAGACTGGTTGCAGCATGAAATGACAATAATTTTTCTTCAGAATGTCGAGCTGCAAATCACTGACTGTCTTTGGTTACTACCTCCTCAGTGTTCTTTAATGTGATATCACCAGTTCCTTGTCAAAAAAATTCCCATGTCTTTTTCATTCACCCAGACAAATCTGCTGATTTTTCACTTCTTTTCCATCCTGCACACATAAGTTGTTGAATTCATCTGTATTTCACAACCATGACTGTATAACCACGTGCTGTGTCTCAGGGTCTTTCTCCTTTCTTCTCCTTTCACTGTCATTGCAGGGTCACAAATGATATGGCAAACCAGGGGGGTATTATTTGATGTGCTTAATTAGATACAAACATGACAGGCACTACTGCTAACACTGGATGTGGTAATTTTTTTTTAATTTCATGTGTTATAGTTTCATGTAGGAAAGATGATTTTATTTTTTTTTTTAGTGACTTAATAGATCCTTTTTGGATCTTGCTGAAGGATGAAAATCCCGCTTTCAAGTTTTTTGCAAATAAACATTCCTCTCATTTTTGCCCAAAAAAGTAAAATCAAAGCCTGTATTTTTGAATGTAATGCCAAATCTTTCCTTGTCTACTCCCTTGTGCTCTCCAAAAAACACTGAAACACAAAGTGGTTTCCCTTCTATAGACTTCAGAGGGTGTGGAAACTTCTTTTTATACCAGAAAGCAACAATAAAGAGCAAATTTTGCTTTGTGGCTTATACTCATAAATTTGAAGTGAAGCCAAATACATACTCTTTTCCTCATTTCAATACCAAGTAACTTTTAAAATGCCTTTAAAAGTAATTTTCAGAGAGCGAAGAACGAGCATGAAGTTCGGGATTTTATGTAACCCCTCATTATTTATAAAGGGAGATAAACGCAGCATCTGAACACGATTTGGTTGGCTCAGAGAGCACACAAATAAACTCTCAGAAGCATCAACAGATTCTTCACTGAATGAAGATCAAGTTGCTAAGGCACATTTAGAGAAAGAAAACACACACCTCAGTTCAGTCTGTGAGGAAGACAAGTTGTTTTGAGCTTTATTACCCATTTTTGTTTTGAGATTCCGTGGTATTGCCTCTTGAAACATCCTCCTGCTTCCTAACTGATAAACAAAATCCTTAATTATGCTACTCACAAGAGTACTTTTTAACATTAATATTCCCCCAGTTCTCTTGAGTTTCATGACAGGACTTGGCTCAGTTGTCTCTGCGCACAGTGAGAAAACCATTATTCCTTCCAACGTAGCATTTTATAGGACTGAGCTCTTTTGTCATACTTTACAAACCTAACATATTTAGCATGGAACACTAAATACATAGCTTTTAATAATTCACATAAACCAGCGCTGTCATTTCAGCAAATGCTTATTTTTATACCCGCCAAATGTGCAGAACAGGTAACTGGGTATTTACTGATTGTTGCACAATTGGTATAATTTAGCCATGGATTTATGAGTCACACATGCAATTGCCTATTTTATTCAGTTCTGCATATTGCACAAAAAATATTGTATTTTTTTATTCTTTTTTCCCCCCATATTTTACATGGTTTTTGTAGGAAATAATGGAAAAAATTGATTGGGTGAGACATATTAAACTGAAAGCTCATGCTTTTATGTTTTATAGATGAGTTGACCTCTGTTAATTCAGAAGGTTAATTAACCCCTAATAAAACATGTGTGTATCAAACAGCATTTTTGTTTGACCATACATTGTTTTTCTTTTTTTGTGTGTGTTGTTTTGTTTGTTTTGTTTTGTGTTTTGTTCTCCCTGAGAAGTGAAAGCATTCCGATGGCTGGGCTTTTTTTTAACTTTTCAATTTCCCCATCCCCCCAAAAACCATAATTTACCTGGATTTATTCACCACCTTTATCTATAATTGATCTGGTCATATAGTCTTAATAAAGTTTAAGTAGTTAAAATGTAAGAACACGGCTATCCTCCATAAAAGTTAATTTTAAAGTGTGCTGAACCATGTACACTAGATAATAAGCAATATCAGAGATATATGCATGTAACGATATATGTGTATAATAGTAATCAAAATAACATAACCCGTGGAAGAAGTATGAGTTTTTATTGGAAAATCTCCTAAGCAGAATGACTCCTGAATTCTTCTGAAAACACACAGGCTCAATGAAGTTCATCTCTAAGAAATATTGGATATTTGGATAAGACATTCACCATTCATTATGAATAGAAATGAGGATAAATAGCATATTCTAAATACCAGGAAAAAAACCCCAAACACCTTTCAGGATTATTGGAAGGATCCCAATATAAATGTTAAATACTAAGCTGGGAACACAGAACAGCCCCATGATAATTTCTAACAGAGTTATGCTTGATATTTGAAATTTTGATGAAGCAAACCCTTTCATTTTAAGAGAATACACGTGTTTCTTACCCATTTTTTATTTCTTTTGGCATCTATTTAGATTTAGCACCTTTTCACATAGCAGTATGTGCTATAAGTACTGTAGTTCTCCTTAGCACAGATTTTTTATTGTTGATGTTTTCATCTAATTCATTTCTCCTTGCTGGCAAGCATTTAATGTCTCCAGACATATTATGATTCATAAGATGAATAACTTCCTGTTGCTCTGGGATTTAGGAGACCAGCATGGAAGTATCCTATTCCCAGGGCAAAAGCTCAGATGAATAATGTAGTATGATGAGAGTATCACTCAGTGAGGGAGTCTCTTCAGCAGCTTAAAACTGTTGGTCAGGAAAAGGTAGATTAAGGCAGATAATGGTCTTCTGAGTCAGATTTTCTCTGGCATAAGAAAGATATAGTGGTGAAACAGTGTTAGAGTCATTTTGCAATACTGTATTTGGGTTCAAACTTCATTTGAGATTTTAGCTTTCAACCGCTTTACCAAATTTACATAACACAAATGTTAATTAGGGTAGAAAATTATACAGCAAACTCATAGGCACATTGCACCTAAACAAGGTCAAAATCCCATTTTTATCAAAATGTTAAAGTAGGCTCTTTTTTTTTTTAAACATTTGGATTTGGAAAGATGTGATATTTTCAGTAATTATTACATCATGATGCAGTATATTTGTGTATGGGTTCATTCTGTATCTCTTCATTTAAAAAGAATTTTCCATACATATATTAAAAGCCCAATTTTCTTGTAACCCAAATTTGAGTTGCCTCATTGCTTTCAACTCTTTCTAGTTTTATACTCTGAATACTTAAAATTAAATACTTGAGGTTTAGAATCTGATCATTCATTGTAGCTGTTTTATGCTTGAGTATCTCTATTGAATTCAACAGAATTATTCATAGTGGTAAAGAAGCTGGTTCAGTAATGGTCATATCCAAAAATCAGGACTTAACTTTAGAACAACTTCAACATATTGTGTTTAAATTCATAAAACATAAATAAGAGCTCCATAGGGAGTCTTGGTAAAAAAGACCATATAGGTACCAAACTAGAGAGTTATCTTGCATTTCAGTTGTTCAATAAGTAAGAATTGGAATGTCCTTTGAATTTTAGTATTTCAAGGTGTTTATATAAGCATATAAAGTAGCTAATTAAAAAGGAAGAAGTTAAATATGACCATCCTGATTGTCTACCCTGAACTGCCCTTAAGTGCCAAGTGTGTTATCCCAAAGTCATTGGCAACCATTGCAACTCTAAAAAACATCTTTTAAGAACACCAGTGTCAGATTTGTCATCTAAAACATTTTTTTGGCCCTGCAAGTTTTAAGATAATGGAAGACCTTAAAGAGCAGCATCTCTTTGTAATGAAGAGATTCACAGGAAGCCATGATCTCATAGACACAGAATAGCTTGAGGCTTTGCTTTGAGTCATCTCTCCCTAATGGCAATTTTAAGGTCACCGCTGAATATGGTCAGTTTATTTTGGAGACTAGAAACAATACTTGGCAAGAAAGAAACGGAGATCAATTGGCACAATACATGACTGTAAGTCAAAGTGCCTTTGAAATACTTTTGATTTGTAGCTTTGGTGTTTTATTGTCCTAGAAATCTGTTCTAAGTTTTCATCCACTACTTTAGAAAGGAGTCTGAATTCTATAACATCTGGCTAGGGCATGATTTAGTTTTAGTACTTTGGTCGGTCTTCACTGACAAAGCTTCATTACTGAGATTAATTTGTTAGTCTTTATTTAAAAAATTATATGCAACGAAGAGACCTATCACGTATGTTAATTCCTTGGAGTTACAGGCTAACTCAGAGACCAGAAGAGAGAGGGAAATTTTGTGTTCATATGATAGCTTTGTTAGAACAGCTGCATAGAAGGTGAGGAAAAATAAATATCTGTTGAAGTAACTTCCACAGATGTGCCTGAGAAAGCAGAAAGCCTAAAGGAGACCTAAAGCTCATGGCAAGACTTTTTTCACCAGGTATACTATATGCAAGCACACATGCAGATAAAGAATATTTTTAGGTAGTGAAGGCAAAACATTGGTTTAGGAGGAAGTTACATATCGAGAGAACTTTGGGTTGGTGCCAAAACGAACATTATAGTCTTTTTTAATGTTTTAAGGAAAGGTTTGCCACACTGTTTGAAGAAACGTGTGCGTATCCATCTGCAAAAAGCCAGTTGTCCAGGAAACAGTTCTATTGTAAAGTGTCCTCCTGCCTTTCAGGGAAATATGTAAGTTCTGTCTTTCTGATGTGAAAGGATTCACACCCTTGAATACTCCCAGCTACTAGTTTCTAGACTTGTGATCCTGTCTAAACTCACTGTATGACATCCCTGCCTTCTACTCCTGAGAGCTCAGAGCCTCGTTTTTCAGGCCAAGGAGGAACTGTTAGCCCTGAGCCCTGAAGTTAACAGAGAACTCACAGTGCTTTACATCAGTAATGCAATACATCAGTACTGTCTGCTTCAGGTAAACTGATTTTCAGAATGTCTGACATGAAAGCTAATTCTAGGCAAACTTTAAATATTCATTCAAGATATGATGAAAAATAATTTCAAAGGCTTGTTTTCATTAGCAAATCACAGCTATTAATAGCATGATTTCTTTTCCAGTGAAGGGAAAGAATTCCCTTCTACTTTCCAGCTGTTTATCTCAGTTAGTATTACCTTGTGCTTGCTTTTAGTTCCTTGATTACTCATGTGCAAGGAGGTGGATAGGTCTTATCTCTTAACTTTGTGCACCTTGTCTCAAATCCTTTTACCTGAGCTTGGGAATTTGGCTCTTTTCTACCTAAATGAACAACCTCAAAAGAAGCTTAAAAAACTAGTTCATGAGAATTACTCATCAGTAACAAATATATTTACTTCAGAGAAATGTGGATGGTGACACCATGTTTCCTTTCCTATTTAAAAAGATAAATCTATCATTATTTTTATTTGAAATAAATGGAAAACTGTTTTCCAGTCATTCATTAGTTATTGAATGGTCCATATTACTTGTTCTTCTCCCTGTGCACCAAATAATAGAGTACAGATATGCAACAGGGCTTTCAGAAAAAGTGTACAAGAATAGAGGGGGTTTGTGAAAAACACATTTGTATAGGTGAAGGAAGAACTTGACCCCAGGGCTTCAGAGTACAGAACTCCCACAGAGAACTAGTGCCTGGGAGCAGTTAGAGACAATGCTAAAATAGAAAAATCTGTGCTCCTGATGCTACAGCATTTTATTCATAGCAAAGTTGCAGTTATATAGTATGGTGTGCTGATTAATGAAGCTTTAATTAGCTCTTTTCAGACTCAATAAACCTTAGAAATGTAGGCCCTGTTTGTACACTATTGCTGACCCTCATGCCTTACCTGAAAGAAAGCAAGTAACAAATGGTGTTAGTGCTACCCATGAAGACAAGGCTGGAGTTGAGCAGCAATTATGGCTAAAAACCTGCAACATTTGAAGCCTTTTCAATTCTTATGCTATCAGGAGTCTTTCATGCAAGTAATAAATTGGATGGTACTTAAATGAGGAGTGTAAGTTGAAAGAGAGAAAAGTGAACATCAGACAGTGCAAATCTATGTGCACGACTCAGAGATTTGCTGCAGTTCTGGGATTTCTGTATGTGGCAGATAAAGAACAATTTGACTGTAAAGCTCAAGCTGTTACTATTCAGCATTCCCAAGATGAAATTTGATGTCAGTGAGCAGATTCATGGCACCCACAGCATGGCAGGAAATGCAAATAAGAAGGAAAAAAATGCAACACCTACAGAAAATGGTGATGAAAATAATGAAGGTAAAATTAGGGGTTACTTTTTTCATTTTTTGTTTTATTTCCTTTCTGTACTTTCCCATTGTGAAGCAAGGACATAAAATGATTGACACTGTTACCAGGAATAACTCCCGAAATATTGAAATAAGTAATAAGTGTCTGATGAGAACTGTGACCTGAGACAGAGAGAGGCTGTAGAGTGAAAAGGATCAAAACATTAATAGCCATTAATGCAGAACAAATACAAAAGTTCAAGGTAAAGGAAGGGGGAAGCAGAATAGGCAGACACTAACTTCTCACTATCTGAGAAGGTATTGCTGCTTAAGGTAGAAAAAACACAGAGAAAGCAGGAAGCAAAATGCTCAGCCTAAAATATTACTGAGTGTGGTGTGGGCAAAGAAAATATCCTGGTGTTTGTTCCCTAAAGGAAATGGAAGCTAAAGCACCTGCAAGCACACAGAGAGGCTACCAAGAAGCACAAGTTGTATGACAAGATTGTCTCCAAGGTTCTCCGTGTGCACACTCCTTATCCAGACAAAGCTGACTGCTATTCTTGCCACTTTGCCATAAGACCAGGGTTCTGGCTGACCAGAAGAGCTACAGTCTTTTTCCAGTAACACCAATAAGAAACTGGTATGTGACCATAAGAAAAGAACTTCAGCATTGCAAGACTAGAACACTGGTTATCAAAGAGATTAATCACAAACTGATATATTGTTGCCTGAATATTTTAACAACTGGCACAGAAATACCCTACCTTCCAATAAAACTACCTCCCAGAACAGCCGAGTAAATCTCGGATAAGCTATCACCTTGACCCACCACTGAAACATTTCATTTTTTTTCAAAATCAAATTAAATGAGTTAATTCTTTTTTCTACTTCTCTCTTTACTTTTAAAGTGACTTCTATAATGTTTCACAATGAAAAACCAATATGAAATTACTATATAACCTAAATGCAAAATGTTTCTACTATTCCAAAATGCATTAACTTCTCTCATTGCCTGCCATTTTTGACACTTACCTAGACAAAATTTCACTTGAAATCACAAATAACTTTGGTTCTCTTCAGTATTTTGGCAAACAAGGAAGCACTTGGCCAAGGGAATCAAGAAACATGCACCACAATAAGGAAAAAATGTGTCTTGATGATGAGTACAAGGTAGAACTCACTGCTCTGGAGTAAGGAACTGGTTCCATTTCCCACGTGAGAAACAGGACAAAGCCTGAGTTGACAGAGATGTGTGGGAATACCAGAGGGTTTGCAAGTCCTCTGTTTTGTGAAAACAAATCTCTCTCTGAATTACTGTATTATGTTCACACCTCAAATTTTTACAAACCCCAGCCTCTGTTCCAACAAAATCGCAAAAGTGACACAATTATAAAAGTAGACTAACCAACACTAAAACTGACAGGATATAAAATGTTCTCAGTTCAGTAGCTTGGATATAAGCTAAAAGCAATGACAGTACATTTCTTCACTTGAAAAACTTCCCCCAGAATCTTCTTTCAGGGACAGCTTGAAAAGACAAATTGTACTGGAGTTTTCCAATCTGTCACAGTAGAGGAAATCTTCTGAGCTGTAGAGAGATGGCTTCAAATGAATAATATATCATTTTATTTGAGAATTTATAAACCTTTCTAGTTCAGTTGGTTTTTTTCTCACTTCAAGTATCTGAAATACACCTTCCAACTCTAATCCAAATACATGCTACCAAATCAACTGTATTAATCCAAACCAAGTGTTGAAGTACCTCATTAGTTGAATTTTGTCTGTATTTGTAGTGTTAATTCTCTCTTCAAAATTAAAATGTCAATGTAGAGCAAAGTGAGCAAGTACTGTAGTGGGAACTCTGGGCTAAAGATGATCTCCCATACTGCATGAAGCTGGAATTCAGAATCAGAGTATCTCACTGAAAAACAACAGTACAAGTGAGAGATTATTGTCTCTCATGCAAGAAGAGAGATTATTTATAAGACCCTGAACAACAAGTTAGTTTTGAGGCTAATGAAAAACTCTACCAACCTCTGACTTAAAATAGGTGGATTTAGCCAGTTTATGAGAAATCTGCCTCAGTGCACAGGGGTTGGTAAAATCTCGTCATGCTCTGACATGACTCACACAAAACAGAAAAAAGAACACTCTTTTCTGATCAAATTATTCATAGAAACATAACTTCCTCACTGGCTGCTTATTCAGTGCTCATCTATGATCATCTGTAGGGTTACACTTCCATATGAACTCTGTTCTAACACGTTGTCGTGGGTGATAGCCTTTACAGTTTGGTGAAGTTCTTAAAAATGAGCATTTTACAACTCATTTTCTATTTGTTGTGATTCCTCTTGTTGGGAACTATGTTCATGGCAGGTTCTTTTTCTTTTCCTCGAGGAAGGTTCATATGTATTTTTTCAGATAAGCATTTTGATTTAATGAATCACTAAGATTTTCTGTGAAGAGAGTAAGTAATGATATTCATGCTTTATAAATGGGGAAGCTGAGGAACAGAGAAGAAAAAGTGACTTTCTGTTCTGTAAGTGGCAAGGCTGGGAATAGAAACTGGAGATATTTATTGCCAGTTCCACTCTAGTTGATGGAGACCACTGTTCCACGGGTGGAACATAAAGAACCACATAAAGAACTTCTATACAGTCTCAATAGTTTAATAGCAGTGGCTGAAGCAGAGTCCCACCATATCCTTCCCTACTACTTTTTTCCCCTTAATTTCCTTTTTTAAAGTAATTTTCCTTGTGGTTTTGTAGATCATATGGTAAGTGATACACTAAGTCACCTATAGCAGTTTCATGCAATTTTATTACAGAATAGTAGAAGGTGATGCTCTGGAAGTGTTTTGGAGAACATAAACTAAAAAAAAAAATAATTAAAAAAAAAGGCAGATCTTAATTCTGATTCTTTTGAATTTTCAAAAATTAGAAGAAAGTTCAAGAAATGGACACATATAAAATTCAGCAAATTATAAAAAATATCCAAAGAAATGGTTATAAAAGTGAGAGTTTAGAAAGCCTGTAATACCCTAAGGGAAAGAAAGGTGTAGTGAAGTTGTTGTGATGGTATGTAACTCAACACCTTTCATTTGGTATAATAATTTGAGGGTGTAGTAAGCTAGGGTTTTGAATTCCGATTGCCAGATCAGAAAAAAAATCTTGTGTTCCATCTGCAAACCACCATCTCACATAAATTGCATTTGCTAATTAAGACGTTGTCTGTCTTCACATCATGGTAGAAACCTTCATAAACATCATAATTGGTCTGGATATTCAACAGAAATGCAGTTTGCATCCATGGCTGATGTGGATCAGATTTATATGGCAAAGGGATTTGATCCTGTACAGACCTGGTGTTAGTGAGTCACGACCTGAGTCAGAATGAAGAGTGAGGACCAATCTGGAAAGAATCCCAGTGTTATCACTTCTTTTACCATAGTAAAAGTCTCAACTAGACATGGTCCTCCTTCCATTCTCTTTCTGGCTCATTTTTTTGACCTGTCCATGAACAGTTTTTTGAATATGGCCCCTTAGGTTGCTGGCTGTTCCCAGCTCTTGGGCAGTTCTTGCTCCTCTGTTCTCAGTCTCATTCTCAATAGACATACTATGGTTTTTACTTCTGCCTCCAGTATAAGACCACCCCTGCCCAAAAACCTGTGTGCCAATAGGATCCTTACTCAAGGTGACAGATTCAAATTCCTTATATTAGTGACAGGCAAATAGGAAATCAGTAAATTGCTAGGGTTATTCTCTGATTGTGTTTGAAAATTCGGTTAAAAGACCCACTTCCTGAGCTCTTACCCCATCTGCTCTTGGACAGACCCAGGTGTTTCTTTGAAAAATATACTCTTACAAACTTTACATCAGACAGCAATACAACTTGCTGGCTCCTTACCAGCAGGTTAGGTTGGGGAACCCCATATAGCAGCTTCTGTTGGTGGGAAGTGAGCTGAATTGTGCAGAAAAGCTGCACGAAATGAGCCAAGACATTAAATAACAACTTTCAGCCAAGAGTAAAAATTTTATGCCTGAATTATGAGCCTCCTGTAATAGAAAGTGTAAGGGAAATTCAAACAGGCTATTAATTGTAGCAGTGCCAATATATTAACATAAATAAGATTTTCTAAAGGTATATACTAAGCAATTTCAGTTCCTTTTACTTGCTTCATTAGGAAGAAATTCTTCACAGGTGCATTTTCAATAAACGTATGTTGTGATTTAAGAGCTCCCGCATTGGAGTCAGTCACCTCTGCCAAGGCTCAGAAAGCACCACGTTCCTAATGCCATCAGGGTTTATACTGTGGTTACATTCTCCTCTCTGCCTTTGGCTTTCTATAATCTTCATTTGACCTGTGGTAAATTCACGCTGATGGTTCTCACCCTCAAGGAAATGGAGTAAGAAAGATTAAGTCTTCTAAGAGTATAAAGTTTTGAAAATGAATCCCATAGTCCTGAGGCCTCTTGGCTGTTTCAGAAAATGGTACAAGTCCACTGGTTGTGATATTTTGTTCAAAGCTGTTCTGTGGAAAGGTTGAAACTCCTGCTTTGAGAAGGGCAGTTGTTCTTGGTCAATGAAGGTTTCCCTGAAATTCTGCCTGAAATTTCAAACACAGAGAGAGACAATCTATCCAGTGTTATCCATGGCATGGTGGCTCTGTCACACAGCAGGACAAGAAAACTGGCTTAATTCCCTTCTCTGCCTGATTCAGGTCAAGGATTTTAGTCTCAGTTGAGATCTTTTTTCATAACACTTCACCTAGTCCAATTTTTTTTTTTTTTAAATATTCATGCACTAGGACATTTCTTAGGAAAAACACTGAAAAAAGGAAATTACTTATAACTAGATCTTATTCTGCAGGAGTGGATTGAGTGAACTTCACAGTACACATGCATAAATGTTAGCCACAAATCAAGGAGAAAACCAAAGAAGGTTTAACTTAAAAGTGATAACCCTAAACACATTTACAAAAGCCACACAGCAGAGTTCTAGACTGAAGTACGAACTGTGTCTATAAAAGTGATTCTTCTTATTGGAAGAAGACAAAAATTTTGTTCCCATAAGGGATCATCTGCCTTGGGTTCTTTCTAGTTGTGCGTGAGATAATAAGGTTTTTTTAGTTCATTGCTGGTTCTCCTGTGTTCTTCCTGTGTCAAGCTTCTGCTATGTATGTATGTATGTATGTATGTATGTGTGCTACCATGAACACAAATTTGTGTTACATCACTGTAGAAGTGCTTGTCATTGTATATCTGCCTGCTTAGTTATATTTGGGGAACAGACACCTCTGCCAGAAGCAACTGAGTAAAAAAATATGCATTAACATAAATCATTCCCTTTTTTTCCTGAATATTCATATGCTCATGGGAAGTATTTCCACAGACTTCCTTTAAAGGAATGAAGTGTTTGCAAACCTTAAAGGGACAAAAAAACTTTTCCTCTGACTAGGCATCCCTAAAATGTTAAACATAATTTTCAGAATACACAAAAATATCTGTTACTTCATTTGACTTGCTCCATAAATAATTGGTTTTCTGCCAACCTGTTCTTCCTTTCTCTGAAAAAGATATTTCCATCTGAGGCCAGTTGCTAAAAAACATTAAGGAGTCTCATCAATGGAATAAAAGAAGTATCAGCTTTATCACAGATGACATTGGACTATCACAGAAATTGGACTATCACAAAATAAAGAAAACAATTTCTTTCTCATGTTTCTTGGTGTTTGATGTCTATTGTTATTATGGTAAGTCCAGAACAATGCTTATTTCTGTCTGTCCAGGAGGACATGCAAACTAACTTCTCACTGTTTCCAGCTGCAAGGTACCTACCACACCACATTTAGCACCTTGAGCTACAGATGGATTTTCTCAAGAGATCCAAAGATTGAAAATAAAAACTGTGCTTTATAGCTATCAGAATCTGTGAAGCTATTCCAGTAGATACAAGCTCAAGATCTGGCCTGTAAGAGGCAGTGGTGACCATCGGTACCAGAGCATTGTCAGCAGGGTTTTATGCTGCCACCACTATAAAGCATCTCTGCTTTATTTCTTGCTCATTTTCTTTGCTCTGAAATCATGCAGCTTCTTTCCTTAACTGCTATTCATTACAGTTCTCTCTGGAAAAATACCAGTAATTTAAAGGTTAATAGTATGCTGATGTCACTGTAATTAGAGCAGAGGAAAAACATTTCTGTAATTACTGTTAATGCTTTCTTGCTGTTCAACCAATAAGATATGGCCCCCAGACTGAGATGGAAGGTGGGTGTAGAGATCTGTGTGAGCAGCAACTTGTGACAGGGTGATCAGACCACTGCAGAAATGATGCCTGAGTCACTGGGAGCAGGTTGGAAATTGGTCGTTAAGCAATCCACCTGGGAAAAATAGAAGTCAGAATGTCAACGATGAGAATGTCATAAAAGTGCAGTTTATGGAACTGGCTAGCTAAAGAAATTCAGGACGTGCAGTTAATCAATATCCATATTTTGATTTTCACTACACTGCATTACAAACAAACTGATTAGTGTAGGAGTTTTACATTTTCAGAAATAACCAGTGATGCTGTAGAGCTGCCCATCCTTACCTGTGCCCATACTGCCTCTGGTAGTGACCCCGGGGCCAGAGCAGGCAGTTGGTCACTCCTGGATCATTATTCCTAAAGCTGTTGGTTGTGCTGTGCCTGGTCACTTTCCATGGAGTGAGTTAGAGCCTTGAAGTGCACAGTGAGGTCTCTGTTCTGCCTCGTCACCTGGAAAGTGGAGTTTCAGAGCTCAGTGGAATAGCTGTGAGCAAACAGAGGAGCTGAGCTCGGGAGGTTTTCTGTTCTGCCAGTGGGAGATCTCTCCAAATTAAATGTACAGTTTCTATAATGTTAAAGGCCATAAAAAGAGAATAATTTCTGCATTGTAGTTGTTTCAAGAAATACCAAGTAAATTCTTTCCTTGTGTTCCAAATAGCTGGTTCATACACACACACCTGAAGTCACCCACTTCTGGGTGACCAATCCCCTTGATTTCTTTCAGAGTTGTATTTTTTTTTCTTCACAGACAAACAAAGTTTTATCTTTTATGTAGATATGAGTATATATATTTAACGGACAGTTCAAAATTGGTCCGTTTTTTACTAGAAAAAGTGTTTGTTTGCCTGTACCTAAGACCTTAAGAAAAAACCTACACACAGGTAAGTCATCATATGAATTCCACTGATTTTAATGGAGTTGCATTAGCCCAAATGCTAATGAAATTCTACACTCTGAGGGGTAGTCTGATGAGGACACACTAACCTCCCTCTCCAAAGCAGTGTAAACCTGCTGGCATGGCACTGTGCTCAGGCTGATTACCTCTGTCTCCAGAGCTGGCTCATTCAGTAGTAGCTCAGGCACCGTGTGAACTGTAGTATTCTACATTACAGACATGCCCTAAGAAACTCATCAATGAAGAGCAGAAAAGAAGAATGAAAATTTTGCTATTGGTATTTTACCATCACATATTTCCAAGGCTCCCTTTGGTAGTCATTTGTCATCTCATAGTTTCCATGTGTCACGGTGGATGTGAATTTTCAAAAAGGAGTTTGCAAAAAGAAAGCTACATGTTTCAGTTCAGAGCTGGCATCCCCCAGAGGAGCTTGGAATGAGAGAAGGAGCATGTGCAGGGGGAAGGTCAGAAACACCAGACACAAGTCAAAGGAAGTGATAATAGACAGGAACAGATAACAGTAAGAATTTCATTGCAAGGGGGACAAGCATGCTAGATTAGGGGGAAGATATATAGAACTTTGAAACTTCAAATCTTCCCCTTTCCAGTTAACAGATGAAAGTGAATTATATCGGAATACTTCTGGGTATCTTAAACTCAAAAATAGCCAAGATTCTTTCTGACTTCTTTTAATGTTCCAGTAGCTCAGTTTTCCCTTTGAAACACAAGTGGCAACCAAAATTCTCAGAATGTGATCTGTACATTTCAGAAAGGCATGTCCTCAGAGACGATTATTACAACTGCAAGAGTTCCTTTCTTGTATCACCACTGCAGTGATCAGGACTCTTGTACAGACTCAGAATGTTGTACCAAACTGCTCCTAAGTGACTTTCATGCTTTGGAATTGCAAGTAAGTTATAGTTTAGCTGTAATAAGTAAAATGTGATACTGAAACTACATCCTTGAGTACATATTTCTGTACTACTTAAGAGTAAACTTAACTATGTGATTTTTACCTGGTATTGTGTATCTGGTCTGCATTATACTGTGATCATAGTTAAAATTCTGAGACACCTGAGATCTTCATGGTCTCTGGCTTAGAACAGTCCTTTATCATAGAGGCCAAACTGTTTAACAAAAATTGTAACATCTGAAGACTTACTGTAAATTCATTATCTATAATTATTTTTAACCTGTTTTAACTGAGCATGACATCGAGTATAGACAAAATACATTAGACATTTCAAACAAAACCAGAAATTGGAGGAAATGTATCTCTTCTATAGACTCAAAAGTTCTTGATAATACAGATAAAAATGCAATAATAAAAGAATGAAGGATATTCTTTACATCTTGGATCTTCAGAAAACAGGAATCACCCCCTTCAGGTAATTGTAATTGCTGTAATTCAATGCAAATATTAAATTAATCACTTTAGTACAGCTGGAAGGTCACTATTCAAAAGGTGGTTTATCCCCTCACTTTTAGGTTCAGTCTCCAGCTCCAGCTTTTTCTATCTGTCACTTCTGTTTAGACTAAATCAGGCTAAACTGAAACTAATCATAGACATGAAATGTGGCAAATCTGCTTGACCAGAAATTTCACTCTCTCTTCTCACAGGATTACATCCTAACACTGTGTTCACTCAGCCAGACTTTTCCTCTGGTCAGCAGGGTGACTAATGGTCCTGACCTTAGTGTTTGTCTCAAGGGCAAAGCAAAACATGGGAGCCAGGAACTGGACCTGTTGTGTTGGACCATCAGCAGTGTTTGCGTTGCTGTAAAACTTAGGGAAGCTGTGGCCATGCAGAGATACTCCTGGCTGGCAGCATTTTCAGGGGACCTGTGGTTTGCTCAGGCTCATGGAAAGGAGTTGGCTTCTTCAAGCTGGAGCTGAGCACCCCTTGGACATGGAGAATGCTTATTTAGACTGTGGATTGACCTCCAAAGAAAGGTGATGATCTCTGTGAAGGCCATCTCTCTACAAGTAAGAATGGCAGAAAGCATGGAACTCTCGGGAACAAATAAAAAATGAGATAGTTTTGTAAAAAAAAGTGTGAGTTAATTCACCAAATACCTGTGAAACCAGTAAACGTNGAATGGCAGAAAGCATGGAACTCTTGGGAACAAATAAAAAATGTGATAGTTAATTCACCAAATACCTTTGAAACCGATAAATGCTCATTATGGCTTGTCCTGGTTTAGGCTGGGATGGAGTTAATTTTTTCATCACTCCTCCTGTGAAACTGTGAATAACATTTTTACTTCATTGTTGAATGCCAATACTGCAAGATTATTTCAGCAACTTCATGTGCAGTTTTTTATCTAGGGGCAATTTGCCCACAGTGGTTTTGGCAGTTGCAAGGTGAGTAAGAACAGTAATAAGTAATAGTTTTACTATTGCAATTAAAAGTGAAAATTGTTCCTTTTGAGTCTGTAAATACTCTCAGTAGATACTGGGCATAAACTTACAGACAGCTATATAATCAACTCAAGAATCTACACTGATTTTCAAAGGTCAAAGCAGTTGCATGAAGGAGGTAAATGAGATGTAATGTACTGGTTTCTGTAATACCTACTTTCATAAGACTGCTATTGACAGCTCTGCTGTTGTAACACAGTCAAAAAGATTCTGTCTTTTATTATAAAATGAAGTTCATTTTCATAAATGTTTTTACATGCACTTTTTTTACATGCAATAGTCAATCCAGCTGCAATGATTTTCTCCTTTGCCTTTCCCCATATGTCTAAGCACCAAAGGAAAGATGTATTTTCATTTGTTTCTGTCTTAGCACAATAGTTACACAATATTTTTCGTGATAGAAACTCACAAGGCTCTTGGTAATATATTAAAAAAAAAAACCAACAAAAAAATCCCCCAACAAATCAGGAACATAGTAAAAAGGAGAGAAAAATTTAGCAAAAACAGGGAATAAAAACCTGTTAATAACATTTCTGCTATTAAGTGGTGCCTTCTGTGCCTTTTAACTCATACTATTTCTATTGCCAAATGGCTGCTCTTTTTTCATGTGCTGGCTTTTGCCTCTCTAGATAAAAAATAGTGCTGTGGTAGTATTAATAGTGCAGGCAAATGGTTTAATCATAGGAAGGGACAAGAAGTTTTCTTGTAATTGGATAAGAGTATCTTCCCCTGGTTGAAAGTTTAGCTTGTGGCCATTTATAACCTTTCTATTTCCAGCTGAAACCTGAATCCTTGCTCTTTACACGGAGAATGCTGCTTTCTGATAATATTCACTCGTAACTGAGGGGTTGGGTGTTGAGTGTGTATTTATGGGTCAATATTATATCCCTAAATTTTGGAGGGATACCTTTACTTCTATCAAATTCTTTACTGAAAATACTGAGCATGCAGTTCTGTGGATCCCCTCTCATGACCTAGCTGAGTAACAGTGATCCATAGACCACACTTCAGGAACCACTCACTACCCAAAACCATAAAACTATATGAAATGCAAACAATAGTAAGAGTCTCTATTACAGCAGTGTTATGTTATTCAGTACTGCAGGATCATGCTGTCTCTTGAACCCAGTTCAAGAGAATTTTCTTTAAAAATTTTCTATAAAATAATGGTACAAATGGTAAGTACCACCACTGTAGTTGGAAGAAGAATTTTCCTCCACGGTGTGAGGGAAAAGAAGTGAAGGGCCATTTCATATTTTCACTGCAGGGAAATGATTCTTTCCTACTGTACATGAGCTTGTATCTGATTATTACAAAATATTTTTTGAATTTGATTATTATGAAATGCTTTTTTAATTTATTAATTAGTGTGCTTAATTATCTTATAACCAAGGTTCAGTCTATGTCATGAAACTGAAGCCTTTTTCTCTCTTCAGTTTAGTGCAGCTAAGAAGGGGCAATTAAGTTGAGAAAATAAACGTGTTTCACATGAAACTGCAGCAGCCTGAAAAGCCCTCTGTTCACAGTCTCTTAACTAATAAGTTTTTATTTAGGGAGGCTGTAGTAGGTGAACAGCTTGAGCCTATATTATACTGAAATGTCCTTGTTGGTAGAGAGAGCTGTTGTTGGTAGAGAGAACTGTTCTTCAGTTTTCAGATGGGGACAAAATTATGAATATGAGATCAAATCCTGTTAAATGGCTTCATGTCATATTTAAGGCTTGAGGACTGTAGCTAGCTACAGATTTTGTTGGTTGCAGTGTTTTATCTGTATTTTGCCTGTAGCACAGAATGAAGAGAGCTTATTGCAGGGCCTTAGTATGCTACACGTGAAACTGGCTGGTCCTTTATTTTAGTAGCAATTCTGTCTTTACTTTTCCTGTGCAAAACTGTACTCTTTTGCACAAAATGAGTTTTAACTTCAATGGAAACAGTTTGTTTCTCATGTACAGATTTGCTTTAACTGTCACTTTCATTCTCGTCTTGTGTGTGTGGCTGGCTGTGTTTTTTTTCAGTGGCACTTGGCTACCTCTCTCACAAGGCATTTAACCTTTTTTTTTTTGTGAAAATAGATGTATGAGAAGGCCTTCTGGGAGCTACCAGAGCTTACTTTCAAAATTCAGTGAGTTCCCAGTCGAATGAGCCCTCTGCAAGATTAATTCAAGTCAATAGAGAATTTAGAAGTGAAAGGGGAGAAAAATCAGGTCAGCAAGAAGTATGAATAGACTGATCAAATCAGTGGGAAATGCTGTGGTAAAAAACAGAGGAGTCCAACTCCATTTACTACAGACTGGGAGTATGAGATGTCTAATAGCAAGTAAGGAGAGTATTGCTTGAGAACTGGATTGAATTGGCAGAGTACATCCAATCACTCTCCTTCTAATACAAGGATTGAATATGTAATATAACTTGGTACAAATGCTTGGTGTCTCTGCTTTTTTATGGGAGTACTGTGAATGCAGCTTCTGAGGAAAAGATCATTTGTGTTTCTTTCCACCAAAACAATGAAGCATCTAAGCATGTATTTGATGCTGTGTGTTTTTATGGTTTCTGTTTGAAAATAGACCTAATTTATTGTGTCCTATTCAAGAAGGTCAAGCTAAAGTCCTGATCTGATGATCAGTTCCAGAGTCCTTACTACTACTTACACATAGGTATCAATACCTTCCAGAGGATAGTTTGCCCTGTTTTAAGTCCTAGCTTTTACAGTAGTAAAAACATTCCCAGCTGCACTGAAAATGGATACAGGCAGGAAGAAGTGTAATTTGGATACTCTAGGAAGAGTTAAAGTTGAATTAAAATTCCTAGCTTCTCTTAAAACCTATTTATGAGAGAAGTATCTCGTCTTGATAGAAAGTGCTGTCATGTGGGTTTTGGATCTTGAGAGGCAGATGCTCCCTGGGGTTTTGTCATCTCAAAATGAGATAAATATTTTAGGCCTGTGATTGACTTGTTACAGACATGCAAAAAATTACAAACACATCAGAACCCCAAACTTCATTGGGGAATCCGGTCACCACTTCTGTATAAATATTCAACAGTAGGAGATGAGACAGACTTTCTCAATATGGCATTATGCATGCACCCAGCATGAAGGCATTTTAATTCCCTTCTTAGACGGTACAGTACTGTCACCCCATAAAAACTAGAAATTAAAAAGTCAGTGCCAGCCTGCACATTCCCCACGCTACATGGAGGAAAAGCCTTCTGAAGTAACTGAGGGCGCAGAAGCGACAGAGAACGTCTGGATTAAAGTTTGATGACAAAGGTACACATACCCTGAAGATCTGACTTTTATCACTGCCATCTGACACTTCAGAGTGCTGTTCAGCAGAGTGTGAATCCATGGCATGCTGTTTACTTCTCCTTATGCAAACTCCCTGTGTGGGCATGGGTTTTGTGTATATGTATGTGTATATACATACATACGTATATATATATATATATCTGTGTGTCTGGACTCAGTTACCATCATTGCATGGGGAGTGAGAGTACAGCCACCAGAAATACAGTCACTAATTATAAGTGCCCACAGAGAGGTTTCATGCAGTTAAATAAACTGCAATAAAATATATTAACTTGCCCATTTGTACCTCTGTAAGTGAGCCCTAAATATCTTCATCGTGTTTTCTAGCAGACTTCAAAAATCCTTCATAAGTCCAGTTTCCTGATGTCAGAACAGGACTGGGATCTGCAACCACATCAAAGTTAACTTGTGGGATTTTGCTTTGCTCTTCATAGTTATGGATGCTAAGCTTCAATAATGTGCTTAGTGCTGTAAGAGGCAGCAAAAATGACACTTCCTGGCCCAAGGAGTTTCAATCTAACAACAGACAGACAGTGCAAACTGTGCCGGGAGACCTGGGGAATGTACTTCTGAGAGAAATATTACTTTTTAAAATAATGGTTGGTGCTTGATAACATTTACATTAAAATTGGTGAGTATTCATGGCTTCAAGAATGATGAGAGTTTAAGGAAGGGATTTGGCTTCTGCAGTTTTTATTCTGACACATGCAGAGGGATTGAATCAGTTGGCCATTGATGCTATAGGCATACACGTTCCTTCCTTACTTTTTTTTTCCATGTGGTATTTGGGCTTGCTTTTTGATCTATGCCCCTTACCTTTTGCACCCTGACTAACAGGCTGCTCACAACTGCAGAGGAGTTTATGTCCTGCCAAATGTGTAATTATTGCAGTACTACAGGCACTTCATTGCATACTAAGGAAGTTTTTGCTGGCCTTACATTGATGTCAGATATTGCTGTGCCAAAAAATCATCTTCAAGAAAATAAGCTTCTTTAGCCTATGATTTTTAGTAAGTCCTTCAAAGTAAAATTGATATATTTGGGCTCTTACTTCCTTTTTCTTAGTTATGTGGATATGTGTAGGATTAAAACTTCTTTCTCTACTAGCCATCGTCTCTCTTGTAGTTAAATAAGTGTCTTTATTTTTTGAAGAGACAAATCTCTTAGTAGCAAAAAGTGTCTAAAGTCAAAAGTGAGAAACTTTCAAAAATAATAACAGTGAGAACTGATAAGTTGTTTTGGGGCTGGTTTTGAAACAGAATACACATGAGGAAATAATTTGTCATATGCTTAACTTGTATTTGGAATACATTAATGAGCATGATATCTGGGTCATGCAGTAAAAGTGAAAAAAATTGACATACAGTCCAAGTCAATGAAATTCTTATGTTAGAAACTGGAATAAGCCTAAAGAGAAAACGAGAGGGTCTTTGGGGTAAAGCTGATGATTTCGACACACTTCCCTTTGCTCTAATTCTTTTGCTCTGTTTGAGCTTTTGTTTCAGGTAGGGATCCTGTACATTGCCATGCTTGCCTGTATTTTAGCTTTGATTCTAGAAGCTGCTGAAATCTCGTTTCCCATTGCAGACATGTGAGAGATTAGTTCTCAGCACACAGTAATTGTTTATTTTGATTACCCTGAAGCAATTGGATCTCCCCTTTAGAGTAGTGATTCAGTCTTTCACTAAGCTTGAGGGACTCATGCAATCCAGGGGCTCTAATACAGGAATGAATTGTTGTGTAAGTGGCAAATTAGCAGATCTATATCTTTACTCAGATGGCAGCAATTACCATAGTCATTTGTCATGATTAGTTTGGGAATATTAATTATCTTTCAATCTATTTACTCTGAAATAGGCGCTAACCACTGATAGTGACCAACTTGGGGGGAGTGGTTTGTGTCACCACTCTTTCCTATGTTTCTGCTGTTGCCTCAGGGCTCACCTGCACTGAGTGGCTTCAGCAGTAACACTGGCTCTTTCACAAGAGCTCCTGTAACTCATCCGCTCTGGGTTCAGAGAGTCCTCACAGAGACTGGTTTTACCTGCAGATGTTATGCCATGTTGAAAATGAGTGTTTTGTTGCCTCCTCTACAAGAGTTGAGTGGGAGTTCATTTACAATGTGCCGTGGGATGGTTCCCTGGGATTGTGAAATCCTTAGCATCAGTTCAGTTGGTTTTCTGCACCGCATCAAACTTTGTTTCACAAACTTGGTGTTTGCTTTAAACTTGTGTATTGGTTTCCCTTTCAAAGAAAAAGGTAGTGTCTGTACAGTGTTTTGGGTGGGTTTTTTTCATACTTTAAACTACACTTTCTTGTGATTTTTTACTTACTTTTTCAGCAGAGAGGGTAATTCCTGGGAGGCTGTGTTTCTAGCTATTTAGTTCCAGAAGCAGATAATTGAATGCAATTAAAGATGAGTGTGTTCCGGTGATGTGACATGCAGGCTTTGCCCAGCACCACTGGCACCACACGCTGCCACAACTCCTCACCTGCTTGGTCTGAAAGGGGACAGACTGCAGGTCTGGGCATCCAACATCAACAAGTCTCAGCTTGTTGGGTTTCATCTGGGCATGCCTGTGAGTACCTCAGCACAGGTTTGCAGGCTTTGACTTGCCAGTGGCTGGAACTCTCCCTGTGCTTCAGGCAGCACAGAATGCTCAGCAGGTTTTGCATGGGTTGCACACTGAGCCAGCACCAGCAGCCCCTTCTCATGAGTGGGTGACAAAGCTTTGTCAACAGAGGCCAGAGAGAAAATATTAATATAATGTGGAAACAGAGCGGGTGGCTCAGCTGTGCAGAATGAATCACCAACTTCAGGCCTTCATATTCAAGCTGGCAGGGGCTGTGTGTGCTGTTAAGGTGACATCCTCAGCTGGTGCAAATGTGCCTCATGTCAGCGTGTCTCAGCTGCTCTCCAGTGTGAGGAACATCCAGCTTCCTGTGACTGGACTGGTGATTCAGCATGAGAGTTTTGTGGCTTATGTGGGAAGGGACAGACCAAGGATAGAAGAGGAGGAATCTGTGCTTTTGGAAAGGGCCAGGGAGGTCAGGTTTGGAGATGTGGTAATAGAAAACAGAAGGAAAAAAGCAATTTACTGTGATAAAATGTTGCTTTTCACTGTTCTTCCTTTGTGAGCTTTCATTTGAGAAGAAATTGAGAGATGGGATTTGCAAAATGGCTTATATATAGGTTGTATTTTTACTAAATACATGCTCTTGTTAACCAAGTTTCTTATTTCATCTGATAAAAAATCCAACAAATTTCAATCTGTAATAAACCAAATTCAGCATGAGATCAGACCGCTGCAGCTGATATCCACAGAACTTTGCCACTTATATCCACAGAGTCAAGAGCTAGTGTTTTTAAAAAAATGCATATTACGTGGTTTTCTTTTATGTTGAAAATTGACAGGATAATAAAGACAGCAAGCATTTTTCTAAAGTAATTGTTGAAGTCTAAATGCCACAGTGGCGGTTAGGTATTCTATAATTAGCTAGAGAAACACATATATCTTTATGTATTCACTTTCTAAAGTACTTTGTTACAGTTTAACAATCATTTTGGGATTCTGGGTAAAGGTGTTTACACCCTCAGCCTTCATGGCCGCACCAAAGCAGAAACCAGCAGGAGGTTAGAGCTTACGGTGTTGCAAGTGAAGGCAAATGGTTTACAGCTGAGGTTTTTGTTGCATTGAAAATTTTATTTTCCTTAATTCAGAGACCATAAAATGGTACAGCAGATAAAACATTTAATGTGTATAAAAGATTAAATTAGAGGCTGCAGCGTGGGTCAGTCTGAAATGCTCATAAAACACATGGCTGAAGGTAGCAGTAATCAGTTTTTCCTCTCCGATTCTGGTGAGCTTTACAAACTTGCCTGGGCATTTTGTGGGAGACGAGAGCACTCTGTTGATGTGGAACCCCTAGAAACATGTCTCATAGTTTCCAGATCACCTAGAGCTGTAGTGGCTAATGGGTTGTCATCTTCTCCTTCTCCCCTGTGTTTGACTTGCAGCCTCAGCCCATCCCTACCAAAAACATCAACCTCACAGTCTCAATTTGATTTCCAAAGCCTCCAACGTTTTGCTTCTTACTCCACCCCAAAGTGGTTGCAGTGGAGCAAAGTGGTCAGTGCAGGTTGTTATCTGGGTGTGCTTTATTTTACCCAGGTGACATCGGAGAAACTTCAAATAGTTCAGTACAGCTTCCAGCAGACCTCCCCTCATAGTTTAAGAAATCACATTTCAATGATTCATAAGCTATCCCCATTCTGTATGGTTTTCAGCAACAAGTAGGTAGAACTGTTAGCGTGGCTGCTATTCCATTGTATAATCTACTGGGCAGCTGGTCTCTGAAATTTCTGGACGTTGACTGTGCAGATGGACCCAGAGAAGTTGGAACAGCTTCTGTGTCCAGAAGAACAGCCAAACTTTTGATGTCCGAAACCTCTCTATACATTAAATTTGTATAGTGATTTCCAGGTCCCATATTGAACACACAGACTCTCTGCTACATAACTGCCTCCACTGACAATCCAGCTGATACTGGAAGTGTGTGTGTGCATGTTCACATGTGCTACATACCCGAAAGACACATGTCTAGAAGAGAGATGGTTGTGAGATTTGCCTTTTTAGAAGCAGATGCCATTATCAGGAGAAATGAAGGGTGCTGATTCTCCAGCATTACCCTATCCTGCTGAATGGAGGGAAGGAAACATGGCATGAACCTGTGAAAAGATGGAAAGTTTACAAAGGAGTGATCCTGCAGCTTCTAGCGACAGCAGCTGTGCTGTGACATACAGACTCATGTACCAGTTGTCTGATCCATAGGTTTTACTTCTAGGACTATTATTTCTTGGCAACCAACCTAATGTAATTACGTATGTTTTCCTGCAAAAAGCAAACACTTTATGTGGTTGAGGAAACAGCTGCAGTATATTGAAGGGCTCATTTGCATAAATGTGAAAGTATAGTCACAGAATTGCAAAATTGCATATTGTGTAGGGTTACATGCTAATAGCAAGGATTATAAATACCTATAGGGATTATAAATACCTATAATTCCCTTTTATTTAAAAGGAATTAATATTTAGACATTTTGAACATTGAAAGGCAGCTTATCATCTGACTATTTAAAAGTGTGCCTATTTAGTCTACATATAACTATGAATATATTTGTGAACTGGAGATCTTTGCATCTTTCCTTATCTTCTATTTTGAGTTGCTCTTCAGAGCTGGAAAGGGCACATTCAAAAAGGATTGGCAAGCCAGATAAAATTTTCCTTTTTTCTTTCAAACTTAAATTGGGCTTCTTGTTTGTAAATTCTGAAGCAACCTAGTGGATCTTCTTGTATTTGAACTACGTAACATAGAAACTAAATTCCAGGTTGCAGGTAACACACAGGCTGTTCATACGTGACCAGGGATACTTACAGAGTCATTACAAGAAATCTTTCCAGAAAAGACCTAGTGACAGCACAAGCCTTTGTGCAGATGGGTGTCAGAAAGAACAAAATCTGGTTTGTTTCAGTCCCTCATCTGCTTCACTTTGTGACTAAACAAGTGCTTGTGCCATACAAGAAAGATGTGCAAACCAGAAAAGGGAGGCTAAACATGTGCAGGATATGGACACAACCTATACTTCCCTAAATGATATGTGGAATTACAGCACCACACTGGGACAGCTGAGCTCCGGCAGAGGTTGCAGCTTAAGAGATCTTTAGTCCAATGTTTTAAAAGAGACTTGTTATGCCTTCTGAGTTACCATAAGGGGAGGCTGTAAACTGCCCATACATCTGCAGTAGGGACAGAAACCCTTCAGAACAGAGCACCATGGGCTGCTGGGCTGGCAGCCATGAGCTCATGGGGCCTCTCCTATGCCCCCATGGCCCTGTGTGCTCACAGCACAGTCAGCACATGACTGTGAAATGGGTCCAGCTGAAGATTTCGGTGCTGTCCCCATAGTAATGTGTTGCTTGGATTTCTTGAGTGGTTTTCTGCAGATTTGATTGCTGTGGTTGGTTTCAGCTGATAGATTCAGTTGTGCAATTTGTTCAGCTTTTAATGAAGTAAAAACAGAGGAATGCTCCAAGTGTCATGACAGCATGATGAGATGAGCTCTAACTCATCTTCTCATGATATTTCAAAATATATTGCCATATTTTCCTCTACCTGTTTATTCTGTCCATCTGCTGGATGCTGCATTTCTTACTGGCAACTGTAAAACCACTGCCCAGAGGGTGACGGGTTTCTTCTGAGTTGGTTTTTGCTCATGGTTTTAACCTGTATCTATGCTTGGCATTGAAGCATCTCAGGAGCATGAACACAAACTGTTGAATGATATTGCATTTCTGAAAGCCTGCTGATCTCCAAGAGGAAGTCCTACTTCTGCCCCTGACCCTTGATTTCTTCCTTTTCCTTCCACCAGCTTTTAGGAAAAGATATAATATTAACTAGAAATCAAATTAGCATTGTTTTGGTCAAAGCAGCATGGGCTTAGTGCCTTGAGGAAACAGTGAGCAGCAGAGGAAGAAGGAGGAAGAGGGAGGGTACCAGCCCTCCTGTAGGCGAGCTGTCAAACTCGCCTATTTGGATTACTGATTCTGCACCATGACCCCACTCTCACCTCCAGAAAGAAGATGGTAACCCAAATCCATAGGGAGGAGGTGTCTAAAGCTCTCAGAGTCCTCTTCAGGTTTTCTGACAGCAGATTATTGTAGCTGTTCAATGATGTGTTCTCGCCCGACACTTTGGGCCTGGAGAAGATAAAGTATTACCAGTCAGCAAATGCATCCTTGTTACCTTGGGAAGAAGGTTCCAGACCTCATCAGAGTACACAGTCCATTTTGGGCAGGGCAAAGGGGATCACAGGAGTTCTTCTGTTGGGGAAAACAGTAGAGAGAAAATGGCATGTTTGGGGCTGAGGCTCTTTTCTGTTTTTTCACACTAGCTAGCACACTGGGTGCATCACTGAGGATGCTGTGGTTACGGGGGAGTCCTGCCTGCCATCTGAAGTTCTGGGATAACAGCTGCTTTGATTTGGAAGGTGACTAAATATGTTAGGGTGGATGTGCAAGACTCTGAGAAAATTGAGTTTGCCTTCTTTGTGCAGAGGCTGCTGAAGTGGCTGATGAGCCCATTCATGCAACGTTTGAGAAGTGATGTCCGAAACCTCTCTATAGGTTATACACAGTCACCATAAAAGGCAATGGGAAAAAGTGGTGGTGAGACCAGTCTTAAAGGAGGGACTGGAAGGATCTCAGACCCTGCTTCCAGTCAGCTGCCAAATGCCCTGGAAGGGCAGGGTGCACAAGGAGATGTTTGGTGGTAAAACCCTCTTGTAATGAAAGCTTCCGCTTCTTGTTTCAGAACAGCTGAAGAGACTCTTCTTGCTCTGTGTCTGCACCTAAACAAATGAAGGTGATAGGCTGACAAAAAATGAATAATTTCCTGTGTCAGTTTGTTTGTTTTCATTCGAAAACTTTAAATCTGCATTTCTTATGACACTGCAAATATAAGGGATTACAATAGTGCTTAATCCCACTGAAGTAAATGAGATTTTAATACTGAGATTTCATGGGAGCAGAGTCAGGCTTCAAGAGAAATCCAAAGTAAGACTTAAACATTAGCAGTGATTGAAAGGGTAGTTAGCGAGGCCAATCTTTCTGCTGAGGGACAATGTGAGAGCCAGAAGGATATAGGAAGTGCTGAAAGGAAGACTCACCATCAGGACAATACGAAAAATATTTGAATACAAAGCTTACTGACCATGAATCTTGAGCAGTGAAGATATTTCAGTGATGCTAATTTTTCCAAGTTTATACTGGAAGTTAAGGATTAGGGGTGAGTTGTTAGTCATTATCAAAGTCTTGTATTTATTAGCAAATTATTTGAAAAGCCTTCTAAAGACATTCTTAGGGAAAATGTTTTCTGTGGAGGCAGAACTGTCTTAGGACATTCGTAGAATGTCTGTCCTTTCTAATATCCTTCCAGGCACAGATATCACACAGTTGCAAGAACACAGCAGAGGTGAAGGAATGCATGGGGTTGGGGGGAAATAGGACCTTTTTAAACTGGCTTTGCTACTAAGAAGGAAGAAGGGTGAACATCCACATCAGCTTACATTACATCAGCTCTTGGGCATGCCCTCCCACCCATATATTCCTCATCTCTTTCTTTGTGCCACCAGTGATGCACAGGAAGTTGATTCATCTAAAATTTCCTGTGGCAATAAAAAAATGAGCTTAAGATGCTCCCTTACTAGCGTGAAAATACGTGATGAAAAAAACATTTCCTCAAAACACTGCTGATACCTCTGAAACAACTGCAGTCTGCTGAGACAATCCATGGAGTTTTTGACTATTTTCTTGCACCCAAATTGACTCTATCTCATCGTGTGGTTTAGAAAAGCAAGTTACTGAGATGAGTTGGAAACCTGCAGAGGAGTTCAGGTTTGGTTTTGTGCTGAAGCATATAGACTGGAATCAGTATTATTTATAATATTTATTATTTATAGTAAGATAAAAAGAACTATTCTAAGAAAGGAAGAGCCCAGTCGAAGACGTGGAATTAAAGAAAAGAGAGCTAGTGGTAAATATGAAAAATGTGACACAGAATGGAAGGTATATGAAATAACATTACTTAATGCCAGTAAGTTAGTGCAGACAAATCAAATGTGCATATAATGAGGAAAGATGAGTGAAGTAGCAGCAGTTCTCTTGTTGCTCAAAAAGGGGAGCAGAAATCTGTATATATATTCAAAGAGCATTAATCTCTTCAATATGCCTCCTGGGTACTCTTACAGCTCTTACAAGCTGCAGGAAAGTCTATCCAGCTTCAGAAGAGGATGTTTGTGCTTTTCAGACAGTCTTGTTGAGACGAATAAACAAAGAGGGCCAGGAAATGGTCTTTTTGGAATTTAAACAGGTGTATTACTCAGTAGGGAAAGACTGAGAATTGACGGAACCCTGTGGAATTACTATAAAGATTGGATGATAAAAGTGTGCTAACACATGTGAGAACTGAAGCTGAAAAGGCATGTCAGTTAAAAGTGAGGCTGGAAATGCAACAGGATTGTGTCTTGTTCTCCAAGTTGTTTGAAATTCTCAAGGATAAGCTTCTTAACACTTACTGGAAGAAGACATGCTAAAGATTACCAGCCTGAAGGTATTAGGGTATGCAAGGCATTAGGAATGGTAATTACCATGACTTCATACATAAATAACCATTTAATAACACAGCTGATTTCTGGAGAGTTATCAGTGTGCTGTCAGTGTAGAAAACACAAGAAGGAAACTTCTTGAAGCAGGAAATTCTTCAATTTAAGAACTATACAGGAAAGAAACTGAAAACAAACAAACAACAGAAAGCTCAAACACTATCCTGCTCCATAAAAAGGCAGTGAAGTTGAGCAAAAGATGCTGAATAAGAACCTGAGGGCAGGTTTTCAGACTTTGCCAGTGGGAAATGCTAATGGAAAGCTCCTAAACAGAGCAGGTCAGGCTTGGATGATACTGGATAATATCAACTCCCACTGGACCAGTATATTTTCAGTACCTTTTCAGATCAGTTGTTTTCTAATTAGCTGAAATATGAACATACAGTCTAATTTTAAACACATCTATGTTTGAAAAGTGGGACTTTACCCATACAATTACTTAGTAACTGTTTTGTTATCTTGTTTGTTACTCTATTGCCCGAATCTCAGCCATTTTGTGGTTAGCATCAACTCCGGTAGTGTTTCCAGAGCCAAACAAACTGCACAACATCTCTGTGCTGTAACGTGTGTAATAATTTGCAATTCACTGTGTAGTTTGACAGTAGTTATTCATAGCTTTAGCATTCACAACTTGATAGCCTATTTTAACAATAAGGCAAAAAATGTTCTCAAATAAACAATTCTGTAACTAAGCAATCCTAATGTATTTACATAATGTGTTATAAGTGCAGTTAATTTTTAATTTAAATGTAACTCCAGTTGGAATACCTCTGAAATCATTAATGGAAATTCAACAGAAAGTCATGAATGCTATTAATTGAGAGTAGAGACTATTTTTAGTCTCTGTTCCCCATGATCACAGCAGACTTGCTTTTAAAAAAACTTGGTTTGAGAATCAGTCGTAGATTCTTGGTTCAGATTTCTACAGGCAGACACATTTTTAATGAGGCGGGTCATAAGGTTGTAAGGACAACAATAAAATGGAAAACTTTAGCACAATATCCATATGTAGCTTTTATATTTTAATATATAAATTTTCTCAGTTACATGGCAAGAGTCAAGCAAAGATATATTGAGTAAAACAGATGTTTTCATGTCTGTGCTAAAATTTTTCTTATTCTCTCCCCCAACATTTAAGAAGTGTCCTTCTGAGGGCAATACTAAGCTAGAAATGAACTATCCAATGTGGGTTAGTTTGTGGGGAGAGCTGTTTTTGTTATTTATACAAAGGACAAGGTCTGTACAAACACATTCTCTTGCTGTCCTGTGAGGAGTTGCAATTAAATGAATTAAGTTAATTAGATACGGCATTACAAAATTTGGCCCAAATCTAGTGATAAAAATTTCAGAATTTTGTTTCCACAACCTTTTAACTGAGAGGCCACCAGGAGGATTGAAGACTGTGCTGTTTAAATCATTTTGTTTCAGAACTCAAGCCACTCATGTCTGCTTAACACTGTACATGAATTCCTCTGAGTTTCCTTGCAGGATAGCAAGCTTTTCGAGGAGCTTACATCACATTGTAGGAGTATTTTTTATTTTTTTTCTGAGGACACTATTTTGTATGCTGAAATGTAACTTCTTTATAGTTCCCTTTGTTCACTGAATTTTCCAATTAGCGTCCACATCAGCTGAAGCCTGTGAGAATTCTCTGAGAATTACAGTGTCGTGTTGAACTGCAGCAGTTATGAAGGTGTTGTGTCAGAAGATATGAAGCACTTTTCCCAAGTACACATCTGCAATTGCATTTATTTTAAAACTTGAAATAGAAGTTGAAATTGCGGTTTTCTTACAGCCTTTTTTCTAATCAGTGTTTTTCAATCTCCTCTCTTTTTGCTTGAGGATCGATAATATGTATTGTGCCCAGAGGGTACATTTGTTTGTTACAGAACATCTCATGAGCCGTCATTTCCAAGCTGCTGGACTGCAAAGCCAAGCTGAATAGATTCTCTAGTTTTCTTTTTAAATGTCACTGACTTCATTTCAGGTTTGTGGAGTTTTTCCCCCCACTATCTTGACAGGTAGCTTTCTCTTTGTAAGTGTCTCTTCATTCATTTACTATTTCAATATAACTTACAGTTTTCCACATAACAATTGAAGGGCTCTAGTCGTCTCACTCCTTCCAGACAGAAAATTCCTGTGCTATGACTTGGGGTATTAGGAGGCAGGATGTTAAATAAATGACTGAAGGGGTTGGATGACTTTGGATGTGATCAGCGGCTTATGAGTAACTCTGAAAATTATTACATCTGATCATTGCTTCAACTCCCACTGACTGGAGGGACACTGGTTCAGAGTCTGCATAAAGCAGCAGGATGAAGCTCTGCATTCCTTCAGGATGTGACAGGGCCACTATTGCAATTGTCCAGTAGAAAGTGGGCAGTTGGATACTCCTTATAGTCCTCAGAACCCATGTGACATCTGGAAGGTCTTAAGGTGAGGAAAACTCAGCTTTGTCTGGTTGCATGTGAGTCTTCCATTCCAGGATAACTGACACACCTCAAAGGAGGACAGAGGAGTCCCTAAAGGGGCCATCAGCAGTAACTCACTGGAATTTCTGCAGTCTGATTTAGATGAGTCACATCAAATAGTTCCCAAAACAGGTACTGCATTCAGAGGTCTCACCTTTATCTGCAGATGCATATCATGGTCATGCAAGTAGTCTCTGGACTTAGTTCATAGTTACACCAGACTCTTAATCCTGTGATTCACTGGGGCAGCAAGAGATCAGAGGAGTAGAGAGCAGCAGAGGGAGTTCCAGCTCTCTTCAGGAAAGAGCAGAAGGCCTCCTCCTTCTCCTCCTCCCCCTTTTCCTTCTCCTTCTTGAACAGAGTGTCACCTACACCGGGTGTCAGGCACACTACAAGAACTCTTTAAATGGTGTTTGATGGTGGTTACTACTAAATCAGTCACCACTATCATTTAATCAGTTTCTAAAGTCATGAATGAGGTTACTGATGTCAATAATGGATCATTCATTCATTTCACAAGTACAAAATCAATTTTTCTAGTATTAAGCCTGCAGAGGGAAAAATGCTAAATCAGCCATAAAATACATTATTACAGAGCACTAATTGGAATCCTAACTAGGATCCTTTGTTTTAACTTTTATTAGTAATTGATTACAGGGAAAATTTAATAGCATTCTTGACTCTAATCCAAATTCTCCTCAACTGGAGATGGCTATATGACTTGACACAGATGGGAGAGGAAAGGAAGAGGGGTATGTGATAAAGGTGGAAAACTCTGACACCTGATCTGCTTCTGCCAGGTCACTGTTCTTTTAGATCTGTTTAGAAGGTCTTATACCCTGCTGTTTGCATGGGCCTGTTCTAACCACGGAGGGCAGAATCCTTCCACGGTGGGTGAAGGAAAGGCTTGTGACAGTGAGAAGTTCTTGCAATGCTAATACAAAGCTAAACTGATTCTTGTACTGAAAATAGTAATAGAGTCAATACACAAACCCTCTTATCCTTTCCATCCTGGATAATGAATCCTTTTTGTGAAATATCTTAACTTTCAATCCAGCTGAATTTAAACTGTGAGCTGTATTAAACCTTTCTAAAATACCACTCAAGACAGCTGGATTTTGTTGATGGGTGAGGGAACAGAGAGTTGCCTCATCTGAAGACACATTCTTAGTACAAACTGCTGTTTGAGTGAAGTGAGTGGGGCTGAGTAGACCACACTTTAAAAGCAAGTCTAGTTATCAATTTCCTGTACCACTTCCTTAGCCTGAGAGCACTCTTGTATTCTTTCATTCCACCCTGAAATCATAATAACCGTTTGACACCTGGTATAGAATAGTTGTTAATTACCAGAGGCTGGAAAACCACTTCTTTCTATAAACAGAGTGACTGCTGAAATAGTTGATACACTCTTTTTTCCCTCCAGCATCTGAACTTGAATTCCTACAGTATTCAATGACAGCAGACTACGACTATGGAGTTCACTCCAGTCAGGTCTTGGAGTATAGTGTAAACAAAGTTTAATCTTTAATTTTTGAATTGAGTTTGTGTTTAAAAGGCGGAAAATCGTGATTGAATTCTGGCAGTCAGGCTTCACCAGTAAAGTGCTTTCTAATATCTATACATCATATTTGCTATATTTATAGTATTTATCCATTTCTGAACTTGAAATCCCAAATAGTTCTTTTTCCTGTAAGTTCAATTTCTTGTAAATTCAGAAATTATTTGAGATACTGTAGTGACATTTAGCCTTTTTTTCTTACTTTTAAATAGCAGCAGCTGATGAAAAAACGTTGAAAATCAGAAGGGTAAAAATGATTTTGTCACAGATCAGCACCATTTCAATTTATGGTGATGTTTGATCACTATCACTTGTGATTGTGACCTGTTTTAACAGAAATAGAAGAGAAACTAAGAGATATGGTAATTTTACCTGGTGATATTTTTTAAAGAATATTTGGAAAAAGATATTGAAGCAAACAGGATTATCTCTGTGCTCAAATATCTTCTGTGGAAATGAGGTAAAACTACTTTAAGGTATTTAGCATTTGAAAGAGTTTTTAGTCTTGTAGGAATGTTAAAAATACAGCCAGTTTCATGTTCCTGTTTGGCAAGTTTTTGACCTCAATGTGTTAATTAGATGCAAAAACTCTTCTGTAACCTTGCATCTGAAGCAGTTTTCTTTAAAACATGCTGCAGTGTAACAACCCAAGAGTATGTGAGGAGGGAGCAAGATAAGCAAGAAATTAATTTCATGGAATGGTCATAGAATAACTTGAATAATTAGCTAGATAGAAAAATTAGTATTGATTTGAGCTGGTCAGGCAACTGCCTGGGGCAGAAAATTACAGCTTTAAGCTGTGGAAATGAATTTTGCTGTAGGCCTGTTGAGAGTTGGTTCAGCAGTGGTAGGAGGACAGCTCCTTGTATTGGGTTTGCCTGGTGAGAGTTTGGTAGCAGGGAGCTACAGGGGTGGCAGCTGTGAGAAGATGCCAGGATCTTCCCCCTTGTCTGATGGAGGCGACGCCAGATGGCTCCAGGACAGACCTGGCCTTGCCCATCAGCCACAGAGGTAATGCCTCGGGAATAATGTATTTAGGAAGAGGAAAAAGAAGCTTTGCAACTGCAGCCTGAGGCAGAGAGAAGTGAGAACAAACTTTTTCCAAAACAAAGTGCGTGTGCTACCTCTTGACTTGTCTTTCTGTTTTTACAGTGAGCTCACGAGTTCTAGCAAGGACCCAAAAGAAATGTCCATTCTTTACAACTGGTCTGAAGGAAACCCTTCCCCCATACTATACAGAAAACTCACACATGATTTGAGAGTACAAAAACCTTGGTATCCATGAGTGAGAAGCCTATCTACTATGAATTAGGATAGGGATTTTAAGCCTGGATCTATTTTGTTGTGTATCTGTTTTTATAGCTAAGCTCACACAGAGACCTTGTTCCGGTAGATCATTCTCTCTGTTAACATCTCTAGTCTTGTTCTGTTGTACAAGTCTTCCCAATTCAGAATTGCTTTTTTTTTTTATTATTGTAGGTGTGGAATGAAATAAGTTCACATCAAAGCTGTTCTTCCCTCTGTCTATTTTGACTCTCCAAGATGAGTCAGAGGACACCGACATATATACTTAAATCAGTTCCACTGTTGTGAATGCATTTGGACCAACCATTAGAGATAAACACTCAGTAAAGGAGGCTCACAAAATAGCCAGGCATCTGATTAGGCACAGAATAATTTCAATGGCTAATCAAACGAATGAATCCTTACTTGATTACGTTTCAGTTTTGTATCAGCTAATCATGAAACCAGAAAATACACTAATGGATGCTGGTTTCTGACAGCACCTGTACTCACAGGTACAATTGCTGTAATTTGGGAAGAAGAAGGGAGGGGGCAGCACTAATTTCCTAATCAAGAGCTGAGAAAAGCAGCAAGCTCTAATATTCTTAAGGCAATAGGTCGTTTTTTCTCTAGAAGAAAACAGCAACTTTTCCAGGACTTGAAAATATCAGCAGTGGGATGTTGGGATCAGTCCCCCACAATTCCCAGCACACATTTTTTTTTATCATTATTTTATTATTATATGTTGTTCCTCAGGACACCTTCTGGAAACATGGTGAAAAGAGACCTTTCTTAAGAAAATGGGACAATATGACCTTTCTCTCACCCCTCAGGTTTCTTTTCATTATGACTCCTCAGCAGACATTATCAGGGACAAGGAAGGTCCCTGCAAAAAACCAGAAAGAGTTAGTTGTATGTGTGTGCTTGCACATGTCCATGTTCTTTTTGGACTCCTGGTGTCTCAGGAGATTTGGTGTCAGATGCAAAAGCCACAAGCTGTCAGATGGGGGAGATGCTTCTGAATGCTCTCCACCAAGGTCTCTGACTGAAGATATAATAAAAAAGCACAGGAACCATTGCAGTCCAGGGAGGAAATCCTATTGTGCTGTATGACAGTACAGAAAGCAGAAGTCCCCACCCCAGCAAGCCTACTATAAAAAAATGTACAGCCTCTGCTCATAAAAAAAGGCAACAGAATAGAAATATTAGAGGAAGAAAGGAAGGTAAAGAACATGGGCTTCTGCTTTGAATGTAGCCTAGAACTAACAGTCCTTAGTTGTATGCAGAGAAGAGTTTTGGTGCTAAGTTATGAAAAAGATCTGACATCTACTCTCACAATGAATCCCACAGAGCAAAGCCAGTCTTGAAGCTTTTATTTTCACACTTCCTCTGGTAAAGTATCTTATGAGGGACAGACTGAAATAAAGGCTGAGCCCTGACTCCTGAAAAGTGAGTCCTACCTTACAGAAGCCATCCTCCTGTTGCTGTGTAACCTCACAGTGTCACTAGTGCCAGAAGAGTTACAGCAGTTTGGGCTTGTATACATTGGGCTGAAACTATTGCTAACAGAGCACAGGAATGGCTTTAAAACATCTGCCAATCAATACTGTCCAGTTCTTTGAAGAACTCTTAGTTTAATGCTGCTTACCTACGCAGGAAATGCCTCTGAAGTGTAAGTAGAGAAAATACAGAGACCAAGGGCAGCTGGATTAGCAGCACTAAGCCACGGTCAATCTACTGCCTCCATTTTAATAGCTTTTGCAAAAGTGGAACACTAGATTCTCTGCTATGTAAATCAGCACAGATCCATTGAAATTGCCAGAACTGTGCTGATTTATACGGGCCGAGAACTGTCCCCGAGAGTTTCAGCAACAGCTGTTTTAAATAGTGGAGTTGGATCTGTCTTTTGAAATACTAAGCCGACAGATAGATTGCCTCTAAATTATCACTGCTGATTAATACAGCAGATACAACAAACCTTTCCTAAACACAACTCAGCCTAATTTCCTTACTTACTTTAAATACACTCATCCTGGATCTTCTTTAACTTTTCATACAAGCTCTTAAGTTGTAGGAAAAAAAAGGTCTTTGAAAAGACAAACATGTATAAACACTTCATTAAAAAGGTATGGTGTTCCCATTTGTCATTTCATAGCTCATATATCTGTATTTAAAAATAATAATAATAAAAAAATCCTAAACAACAAACCAAAAATGCACCACTTGAAGTGCATAAAGTTATTTGAGGGTAAAAACGGAGTTGCTAGAATCACATCTGGTGTCGTGTTTAGGATTTTTTCCTATATCTGAGCCTAAAAGAAGGGAATGAAGGGTCCATCCTACAGTGAACTGAGCACTTTTTCAGAGCTGCTAGGTAAAACTATGACTCATTTCAGAGGCATTAAAGATTTCCAGAGTGAGTGCTTGGTGTTATTCAGGATCTCATGAGCAGAGCAGTAGTTGTGTTCACCATCATAAACATGTTTTTTTTATTTGTGACATGAGCTAGAAGTTAAGAAAATACAGTAAATTTCTGCTGTAGAAACAGTAGTGGTGTTCTGGAGGATTTTCAGATGTTTGGGAGGGAAAAATGTTTCTTTCTATGCTGTCATAAATCATAGTCTTCCCTTCATATTTCTGGCCTTCTTATTCCTCAAGTGCGGTCTTTTGCCTCTTTTCTCACCTGTACACTGTGTTCTGTTCTGTGCAGATCATGCTTCCTGCATCCCGAACTCCACGCTTCTTCCCTGCTCTTCTCCCTGTCCTTTTATCCCTGGATGTCTCTTACCATGGTGCTCTGGCCATTGTGCTAACACTCACCACTTAATTTCTTCTGGAACTACCTCATTCTTTGTCAATACCAGAAATATTTTCCCTGGCATGATTTTTGAGGTCATTGCTGTCACTCTGTTTCAATTCATCTCCTCCATTTCTTTCATGAGGAGCTGAAAAAATAATTTTTGAGCTTGCTTTCCTAGAGATTCTTGAAGAAGCAGAGAAAGGAAAGGAGTAATGCAATGGATAACTATTAATTGACTTTGTTTACCTTCTCTCTTCTTCGTGTTCTTATACATTAACAGAGAAACAGGAAGCAACAGGAGAAGGGAACAACTGCTGGTTACAGATTCAAAAGGAATATGGTGTCCACGAGCACCCTCTGTTCCACACTTGCTCCATGCAGAGCAAATAGTCCACTGGCATGCTGACTGAATAATTACTTTTACACAGTACCTTGCAAATGGCAGTCATGGACCAGAACCCCCTGTGCTTGCTGCTCTGTTAACAGAAGGAAAAAAAATTAGAAAACAGTCACCACAACCAGAGCTTAAATCCAAACTATAAGACAGGAGACACCAGATGGAGATGGACAGATGGTGAAGTGCAAAGAAACTTCTACACAGTTGATAAGCATGAAGGCAAACAGTATCAGCATACCAGCTGCCTAACATTTGTCCATTAGAGGTGTCAAGCCAAGGAACGGTATAAGAATGGTTTTGAAAGGTATGGGATAGCTCTGTGAGTGCTTGGGGAAAAAACCATCCCAAGTGGGGATGGCAACAGGAAATAGTTTATCTGGAAACACTGCTAAGAGACAGTGGAGGCAGGAGTTGTAATTTCCCATGAGGGGACAGCTATGAAGGGCATGAGGCTGAGAACAAGTAACTTACCTTTAACGTGACCGAGAAGTGGGACCTGTGAAGGGGAAAAAAGAGAGGGGTACCAGGGTCCCACTTATTGTGTAGTTACAAAGGAGGCAAGACTTACACTTGCAAGAACAAAAAATGCTGAAAGCAGTAAGTCTGCATGATTTTTTGAATCTTATTAGAAGGAAAAAGCAGCTTCACAGTTCCTGCGTAGAAAGAATCAAGGCTTTGACACATCTTAGGCTTCCTTTTCAGTGTTTGAGTGACAGGCAAAATACATCACAAGGGGAAAGAAAAGGAGTAGCAGGGTCACATGAGATGGAGTAAGGGAGGTAACAGGGATATTTTAGTCATCCTTATTGTGACATAATAGCTAAATATTTGTAAGGAGATGCCAGGGAGAAAGACCAAGATACTGTTGAGGGCTTGTAGAGACAAGCACAAGCTGGAGAGGTGGATATTTCTGTTATGTGGATGGCAGTCCATGTAAAGAGATACTTGAATACACAGATCTAGGCAGCCAGAGAAAACAAAAAGGAGACCAAGGCTTGGTATTAGGGCAACCCTGTGAAAAATCTGGGGTCCCAAGAAGCACAACCCTTTAAAGGACACTCCGAGTGACCAGAAGGCAGTGGTGGATGCTGGTGGAAGGCAAGATTTCAAGAAATGTGGTAACTTTCATAGTAATTGGTTAAGAAGTCAGGAAACTCCCTGGATGTTGAAATGACTCCATTGGGAGAACCTGGCCTTTCACAGATGATGTGGGTTGGCTTTTGTTGGTTTTTAATCCTCTGTGGTATTTTCCTTTTTTTATGAGTGACTGCATAGCAGTGAGTCCATTTAACTGCAGCTGCTCATCCTTCTCAGAGGTGTTTTGAAAGTGGAATAGATTAAGTATTTAAATACAGGTGATAACAGCATTGCTTGGAATGAGCAGAAATGTAATATTTATAACACAAGCATATTGGTCTTCGGGTGGGTAAGTGGTTCATAAAATTCAGTGCAGCATGATGTGAAGTAATGTAGCCAATTACCAAAAGAATAAGCATGAAGATTGCAGTCTAAATAAAAACACAACAAGGACTTCATAGTAAGAAAAGCATCTAGAAGGGACTGCAGGTAATAGCATAAACCATTAGCACTGTTTCCTGGAAAAATTGACAAAAATGAAGAAGAGCAAACAAGTTTGTGAAATATACTCAGTATGCAGCATATAAAGCTGCAGGAATTATATTGGCCTGCCACTGGTCTCATTAGAAAACAGGGCTCAGCTTTAGCCACTTCCTTAAAGGAAGACATTGAGAAAGTGCAGCAGGGGCATACAAGATGACTTGGTAATCAAGACATGATTTATGAAGAAAGTTTTGACTTATTTCTCCTCTGTAGCTAAGGAAAGGGAGATTAGGGAAGGATTCTTACGTAAGTATGCAAGATCCTGAACAAGGGGGAATGGATCATTGCTAAAGTACAGTTGATATAGTCATCCACAAACTTTGTAGAAGCAATATTGGATCAATGCTAGGGAAGAAAATACAAGCAGATTTTCAAACAGAAGACAGAACTTTATGCAAATGAGGGAAAAGAAAATAATTTTATCTCAGGTCACATGAGAAATGTTTGAGGAACTGACTATAATTGTGTAGAAGAGATTATTAAAATTCTTCATCTTATTTTTTAAAAGAATAAGTCATGAGCCAAAATTAGTTCTTATACCTGTTACATGCTGATGAAGAAACCCTCATACAATAGACAGATACAAACAGATCTCTGTCAGCTGAGCATTTAAGACTGCAATTTCACAGAGAAAGAGTTTTGCTCTCAGCTATCTGAAAGAAATAGTTTGCTTGCCTCTCAAAGGAGATGATAATATAAAATCTACAACAAAATATCAGTTTCCAAATTCATTACAACTATATGTATTCCCAGTATAAGCATCTGTATTTCCTTGTATGGATTGCTTTTTTAAAAATTAATCAGATTGGAACTCTGTTTTTGAGTTATAATAGGGAAAATTGTCCAGAACATGAAGATCAGAACATATTTAAATATACAATGGGACTTCTGATCATCGAAATGTCATTTATTCCCTCTGATAATACTGGTAGGCTTGTACAAATATCTTCAGCTGACCAGAGGAATTAGATTTTGGTTGTTCCCAGACCTGCACTTTACTTAGATTACCTTCTTTATTGATTTACATTGGACCTGAGCATCCTCTGGTGACAAGAAGGGGTGGGATATCGTGTACATGGACACCTTTTCCATATTGCAGAGTTGTACAGCTCCATCCACACCACTACTCTACCCCTGCCCCTGTCCGGCTCTGAGCTTTTTTCCTTATTAAGCGAATTTAGGGGAGGACAGAGAGGAAGGTGTTCTGCAAAAGGTGTAGGAAAGTGTTGGAGGCAGTGTTGTGCACCCCCTCAGAGTTTCCCAGAGAACCAGGACAGTCAGACTTCCCTATATTCCTTCAGCAAATGGGATGGTTGGCTCTCCCTCCTTCTGGGCAAAGGTACTGCTGGGTAAAAAAAAGGAAAACCAGCAACATACAGATCCTACCTTGAGTGAGGACAGAAAAGCCAGTAGTGTGAAAAAAATGTTAGGAGAAATGATACAAGACCATTTTGTGTAAAATGTGTAACAGAGATTGAATATTTTTTAAGGGAGAGTTTTTGGCAGAAGAACACCAAAATATTCTAGGTCTTAATTTAATAGGTGGTATCAAAGGTCTATACATGGATGATGGCATCTCTTGAACTGAATTCAGGGTGAATGTAAGAAAATCAAAAGTATTTCTGTGTAGTGAATTCGTCTGAGGGAGCCCACACTGATTCTTGCTGATGTGGTATATCCCATTCACTTCAATGGGACAGAAAAGCCTTATTAATAAAGGTCTGAAGAAATTATACCAACACACTTCCTTTCGTGCTTTCAAGCTTTTCCTCTCAAGCTGGTAAAAGTTTTGTTTGAGTTACTGGCTGCATTATTTAGCCCGTGGGTTTAGGTGCAGCTATATAAACAGATTTCAGGGCATGTATTGTAATTATGGTGAAATGTGCATTTGCTCATAAAACTCTAGACGTTAGAACATTTAGAGTGTGCTTTATGCACTCAGGGTTTTGTACAGGTAGTTGTGGCAACAATGATTTGCATGGAAATACTTGGAATGCTTGTATATAAGTCTTCACAGCAGTCTCAAAGACTTGCAACCTGTTGCCATTTATTATATAGATAATGGGGAAGACAATTTTTCTGAAAACAGGGATGGGTTGTTAAAGACTAAGATTTATATTAAGATGCTCTGTTATAACAAGAAAAGTGGGAATCTCTATTTATGAAAGAAAAATGTTGGGTAAGCATTTCTATGTCTGTTTGTTTCGGTCTGCTTGTCTGGATTTGGACAGTCATGTCTGCAGAACAGGAACAAGTCAACTACCAGGAGGGGATTCTCCAATCACATCCACAAAAGTGTGATTTTAAATGAAGCTACAGGTCTCTAAATATTTTTGTAGCATATATGCTTGTGCATGGAAGCACCACCATAGATATTTAATTTAAAAACAAAAACAATCCTATGTCCCCTTTGCAATTCTTGGTACCTGTGAAAACTAGTGTCTTTTACAGACACAAGTGAAATAAATTGTTTCAGCTTTTTTCTTCTACTCAGCCCTTTAGGGCTGCCTCAGTATCTTCTCTTCTTTGTTGACACTGCCAAGAACTGGGTGATTTCCACTGATGCTTTTGTTTACTTGAAGTGGTTGAGTTTCCCAGCCAAGTGCTTCAACGAGCAGCCAAGTCAGGCTCGTGCTGTTGAGGGGAGCTCCCTTACCTCCTTGGCAGGAATGCTGTTTGAAGTTGGCTCCAAAGAGCAAGGCACACATCCTGTGTGTGTGTGTGTGTGATCCCAAAGGTCTACCAGTGAATCAGGTGCTGCCTCTGCTGCCTGAGGATTACACAGACTTGGCCACTGCTGTTTTATTTTCCCTTGGGATCAGGATCTTGACATGGATGTTCAAGGTCTGAAGAAATGAACAGGTCAAGTGAGCTTTTTCAGTTTGATTATCAATCAAATGCATTTAGTGACAACTACTTACATCACATGCTCTTAAAGTACATTTTTTTGTTCACAGATTTATATCAAAATAGAGCTTTGACATTTTGGGGAGGATTGTTACAAAATAACTGTGATATGCTATATATTCATAACATTATGGCATCTTTATAATCTCCAGGTCTTTTAACAGCTTTATGAAGGATAAGGAGCTTAATGAAATGTGAAATATACACTAAAACTATTTTTTCCTGTGCAGTAAGATAATAAGATGTTACATTGCTCACAGGTCCAATTTTAAATTTAAATATTATTTCATTTAATTTTACTTTGCAATCAGGTAAATTAATGAGAGAGAATCAAAACAATATGCTGTAATTATACTTGAAATTATTCCTTCTGTCCTTCAAGAGTGTTCTTTCTCTTTAAGATATTGAAATTTAGTGTCTAAATATAAAATGCAGTAACATCTGGTACTAATTGCTGGTTTAAATAATATAGACATTTAGACAGATATTTCATGCTTTTGAAAGGAGGCTTTTAGTAGGATGTTCTGAGTCAAAGGTTATAAAAAATTTCATGCCACCAAAAATAGCTAATATTCCATTTGTGTTCTAGATCTAAGGGATCTTTTACATAAAAGATTTTTCTTACTAAAATATAGTTAACTTACTTTATTTGGAGAGAACAACCAGTCTGTATGACTTTTACATCTGCTCTTCCTTGGTACACATGAACATAGTGCAGGGAAACGTTGGAATAGTTTATTTTTAGGCTCAAATATTGTTACATTGTCCTCAAGGTCTCTGATTTTCAGCACAGAACTTTTTCCTTCCAAAATTATGTATTTGAAGTCTTCTATTTGCTTGCTCTTTGCCCATTATTTTCACAACAATGGAAGTCAGTTAGACAAATAGATTGACACCAATGCTAAAGTGAATTTAGTGTAAGCAAAGGAGCCATGGTCCAAAACTTATTTCTCTTTGGTGCAAACTCTTTGATATACTGATAAAACACCAGATATATTTGAGGAAAACTATCAGTGGTCCTATTGCTTCCCAGTTTAGTGCATTTTCTTATCAAAATGCCTTTGTATATTTTGAACAAACTGTCCCATCCCTGGCCTGTCTGCTTTCATCCCTGACTGGGCTCCCTGGATGAACCCTGGACCTGGTTGGCCATTTGCCTTGTCTGGGGCTGTTGATGGACCCTGTGAGCAACTCCTGCCTCTGACACCACGGTCAGACCCTGAAGTGCTGTGTCCCTGTAGGACAGGTGTGGCAAGAAGAGGGTTACTGATAACTGAATCCCCTGTGACTGTGAGCACAGCATTCTTCAGCAGCAGGAGGGATTCAGCCAACTCTGTGCCTTGTTGACTGTCACTGGCAATTGATGCTAATCAAGGAATGTAGCAACTAGGTGACACTGCATATTGAAGGTTTGCCATCAGTGGTAATTTCCTCTGTCAGAAGACAGTAATTTTGCCCATCTACCCTCTCCCACTTCAGGAATGTATCTTATCAATTTTCATTGTGGAAGTCCACAGCTTTATGTAATGGTGGGAGGTAGCATCTTTGGTTTTGTCAGTCTGACATCTGCCACTTTCCTCTGATGTTCCCTGGATATTCCACTGGGGAACACAGGCAAAACCCATTTCCTTCTCCCCTCAAACAACTCTGTTTGCGTCCTAACTCTTCTGGAGCAGAACCTAATGGGTCTGACTCTTTCCCTCTGGATTTATGCTACCTAACAATACCAACTGCAAAGTTGCTTCAGGTTTGGATTTTAAGACAGAAATTAATTTAAGCATATAGAGAACTCTAAAAACATTTGGAACTGGCCCAATTTTGAGAACTCTCAAAACTGAATTGGTCCCATCTATATAACCGCTTTCCCTAGTTTTAGTATGGGAGGGCTTGGCTGAGAAATTGGGTTTATGTTTTGCTGTGAAGGGATTGCATTTTGTGGCCATTCTGACCTTTCCAAGGAAGGAGATAGCTTGCTTCCAATCTGTTCAGCCACCTGTATAAAAGAGCTAGAAATTCAACCTCATAGAGCCCACACGACCTACAAATGATTCATTGTCCCAGTCAGCAACATTTATTAGTATTCTTGAAAGAATCTCCTCCCTCCCCATCCCACTGACCCCAGGCCACCTTCATGCAAGCCTGCACTTCATTTATTGTCAGAAATTCTGAGAAACAAATCTAAGGAAAACAAGTTATGACCTGATCTCTCCCTGGTCTGGTGCATATCTTTTCCATTCACAGGAGTAAATTACAAAACTAAAGGGAATTATTAAATGCAGTAGTAGTGTCTCATGCACCAAAAAGTCATAAACTCATCAAAGGCAGAAAATATTAAAGCCCTGGTAAGGAAATATCTGATCCAGGTATGCTTTGGCTCACTGTCCTTATACACTGTTTTCCCTAACTCTCTGTTAGGGAAAACTCTCCCAGGCCTCTCTGGCAGCAGCTCAGATCAACTGTAATTTTTCTTTCCATGGCCAAAATGTACCATCTGACATCTACACATTGGACATTCAAGAGAACAGCTTACACTCTCCAGCATGAAAACCCTGACATGAGGTGTGCACCCACGCTACCCTTCTGTGCAGAGTTTGCCTGGAATATCATTCAGGAAACATCCCCTCTTTTTCCTATTGTCTGGAAGAGGGGTTTGCAGACGGATATAGATTTGTAATTACAGCTGTAGTTGTAATTACACAACTGGTGTGTGCTACACAACTGGTGAGTTGCTGTAGTGTTGGTGTTGATTATTAAGAACCCTCTTAAATTTTCTTATTAAGAAACAGCCAGACTCTGTAATTGTGCTGAAATTTAGTCAGCAGCAGATACACAAGGCAAGAGCTTGTGAGGGAATCAGAAGAATTTGCATGTCTTGTGTAGACACAGTTATCACTGGTTTGTTTCTATCAGAATTTTCCAAAGGTTGCTACTCAACCAGGCTAAACACCTTCTAATGACTGCAATTCTAGTGGGGGTCCGTCACATCTTCAGGCTTCAGAGTAAAACCTGGACCATTAGAGGAGTAAGAAAGAAAAAGAAACCCACCCTTCTTTTGCTTCCACTCATTGTTTAATAAGAGACTGTATGATAGTTTTATATCTTCCTTTAAAACATAGTCAGAAGCAGGACCAAGAGATACAAGGATAAATGCTCTGTTCCAGTAGCCTGGGACATTTCTCTGCTGTGGCCATCTAAATTCAGAGAGATGTGATGCCCTCTTTTTAGGAGATATGAAATCATTATGCTTTCTGCCTTCTTAAATTTCGTGGCAAAGCTGGTAAATGATATATTTACCTTCTTCTGTTACCTCTAGTAAGATAAAATATTACTTTGAAAAAACAGAATAAATAAGAAATCGCAGGTAGAAATTAATAATTAAAATAAATCAAATCCATTTTTAAATGCTCAGCCACCTCTTTCCTTGTTTGTTTTTAATACACTCGAGTTTAAAATCTAATTGCTTAGACAGTAGTACTCCTGTGATTATTATTAGTTACCTAACAATCATTCACATCCTGTTTTATTTTTAATGCTTGTTGTGTTACGCTCTGCTGATACTATATTGTTTCAGTTGGGGGGGGTTTTCTACTTCTGCACTGGGAATATAGATTATTGTATTGCTTCACTGGAACCTAGGAAGGTCTGTCCTTTATGACTGCTGAAAATCCGTGTACGGAGTAGAAAATGGCACTGAATGTTTCAAGCCAGTGATTTCAGTTGCTGAGGTTGTGGTAATGAATGTTGGTGTTCGAATCCTCTGATAAAGATAACATCAGTGCTGCAGGATACACAAATCATCATGTATTCCCATGCAGTGGCAGGAGGGAAGCAGCCAGTGTTTTTCTCTTTTTCATTTAGTTGAGGAAAGAACAGAAAATCCTGATCTTAAGGGCCACATTGGTTCAGATCCCTAAAACCTTGACAGCAGCAAAATTAAGTGTTTAAACCCCATTAAAGCCACTGAAATCAAACTCATGCCTAACTTGACTGCACAAATGTCTTGGACTGGTGCCTTTGTGAATAAATTGGAGATGCTTAAATTTACACTCAATTGTCCATTTACTTCTTGCTGCCTTGTGCTTTCTGTGCTATTATTTTAATTCTTTGTATGACCCACTCTAATTTTCTTGATATCCAAGTCTCTGTGGAGATTTAGACATCATTCAAGAAGGTGTTTCAGCACATTTTAAAGTTCCTTCTTTCAACAGTCATTTAAGTTCCAGTGTAATTTTTAGTAAATGCTTCCATCTCATTGAACTCAGTGCAACTTTAAGCACATGGTTAAGTTAAGCAGTATTGGTTAATGTTTTCCTGAGCTGGGGATTTAGGTTATGGATATATGTCTTCTGGGGGTAACTTCTGTTGTTTGCCATTTCAGTGCCTGGTGGAACACCACTTTCTCTGCTGTGTTTGTCACCATCCATGCATCCATCCATTCGATGAGCATTTGTGTGCACTCCTTTATCTAGTTTAAGTCCAAGGCACCTGCCTTCATTAAGCACTTTAAATGTTGGCTAATTCACTTGCTTTTTGATTGAAATGGAGGCAGAAAAGCTTTATGAAGTGTTAAAATGTGCCTATTAGCAATAAGGAATTATCTTGCCCAAATTAGAAACTGATGGTTAGTTTTCTTCCATTTTGTTAAACCATGTTTCATCAACAGAAAGAAAGCTTATTGCTTGAACACCTCATGCTTTTCCAAGCAAGAAATTCAGAAGGTGATTACCTCGGACAGGCTGGGATCACCACAGCCTGCACAACTTCATCTGGAGGGAGTTGTAAGATCATAACTTCAGAGTGTTCTACCTTGCACAGACCAATAGAATGCTTTAATGCTGGCTAGTCAAGATTGCTGGTGCTTGGGGGACTGAAAGTGGGTCTGTATTTTGTATTTCCAAGAGACTGAGGGACTGCTGGATGCCAGATTTCTGTCTGTTTGGTTTCAGGAGAGCTGCGCTAGGCATAGACCTGAAGCGAGGCCTTAGCAAGCTTCCCTACACACTGGAGACATGTTTAGATCGAGGGATTTCAATATAATTAAGATTTGAGTACCAAGTGAATTTCTGGGGGTGAGGTTTATTAGCTTCTTCGAGTAGGTCAAGATTCAAATACCGCTTTTCATGTTATTTCATATATTTGACCTTCCACAATTCATGTTCTAAAGAAATGTCTTTCAAAATACATCTTTCCAGAGTAGTAATGTTTGTATCAAATTAATCTGAAGCTTCTGTTGCCCTGGAGGCTGACTGAAATGTGGGTCAAGTCTGACATCAAGTGGTCAGACACATTCTGTTCCCAATGGGACTATTAACATAGTGCTGCTCCTGGTGTCTTGTAAGAACTTCCCCCTCCATCTTTTTTCTCTGTGTTTTTTCTTCTGTTAACGTGATTTCTCAGTGTTCCTCCTTCTTCAGTTTCCACATTTCCAAGGTCATGGAGCATCATTGCTGACAGACACATGAAGAATCATATTAGTCTTGCATTAGATATTACAGCTGCTGAGTCTGTCAGCAGAATTATGGGATTGTGTAAGTAAAGTCTTGTTGACATGGTAGTGCTCATAAAGCCTTTATTCACTCTGCTTAGTTTCACCAACATATTCTAACAAGATCAGTGTCTTTTTAAAAGCACCCTCAGCTCTTGAGACACCAAGTCCTCCATTGGTGCAGAGTGCGTCTTATCAATAACTGCAAGAACATTTAACACTCCCACATTGCTTTGTGTTGTTAAAACACATTGCAAATACTCATTCCATTAAGTTTCATCATTCCAATCTGGAGAAACTTAATAAAATTATTCATGCCATGATATAGGAGAGGAAGTGGGGAGAGAGACCAGAGAGAATTTAAGTCTTTGACTTGAGACCTTAAATTTTCCTAGGTGCAGGTCTTGGCTTCAGTCATCTGGCATACTGAGATGTGACTTTCATGCTTTAAAGGTATTTGTACCCATACTGACTCAGGAATACAAGGTTCATGTTCAGCTCCTTGTTCTCCTTCCCTCTAGGATGAGGAGATATCCTTCAGCAGCCACAGGGACATTTTTCATCTTTCTTCTCAGAGATCAGCAGGCTTAGTTTGGCCTGTTCAAACAACAACAAAAGACAAGTCATAAGTTGTACGATACAAACCTTTTATCTGCACAATTGATTCATTTGTAACTGGAATGTTGGTGTGTTTCTATGCCCTCTACATAAAACAAACAGTACAAAGGTCAGCATTTCTGTGTACCTTATAACCCAGTAAGCAATGCAAATGCAAACTTTCCATTTCTCCCATAAATGCCGCACCTGGATAAGATAAACCGTGGTGTTTGTACCTCTGGGGCTCTCAGCAACCTGTTTGCAAGTGGATACCTTTGTTTAAATTACTCTCAGGCCTGAAGTCTTCACTTCAGCATCTTTTCTTTCTGCTGCAAATTTGGCTTTTCAGTCTGCAGCAGTAGTTTCACAGGGACCTTAAGCTGCCACAGACAGCCATACTGCTTCTAAAAGTACAGGGTGCAAATTCAGTTCTGGGCAAAATTAAGTTCCGAGTAAACCTCCTTTCTTTTACATCCCTATTATGGTATCCATTCTGATGAAATACTTCTGCTGAGTCATGCAATAGGCATTTTGACTGGATACAGAATTTTTCTTTTGAATAAAGCTTAGTGTCTGCAGCAAATGCAATGAATGGTGCCGTGGTGCATTTTAAAAGGACATTTTTGCAAAGCACCTATTGATGCTAGACTGATGGGTGCATGGAGGGTCACCAGAGAAAATAAACTCAGTGGCCAAATGGCAGAGTTATGGCAAGCTACATCTTACAAGCTTTGAAGGGAATTTTGGCCAGAGTTCACAGTTGTAGAGTTTATTGCAGCTCAGACAAAATGTACAGTAATTTTAGACAAATCTGGGCATTTTTATACTGAACAGACTATTTGGCATAAGTGTGTGCATCTTTTAGCAAAACAAATCATTCTCTTGTTTAAAAACAAAAACAAAATGCTACATATGTTACAGAACTACACTTGCCATTCTTTATTTTAAAGTCATACACAAATGGCTTGTTCTGCTCTGATTAGCTTATTAGTTAATGTTGAATATGAAAGGCAGTTTTGGGGCATTGTCTGTCAACTTAGTGGAAATTAGGACAGTGAGTGCCTTCAATAGTCTTTGTTCATTAAACCATATCTCTGCAGATGTTCAGTGTTTTAGTATTTCTTTTGCTGTTCTGAAGCATTCTCATTTTTTTTCAGCTAATGAGAAACGTGTGACTTTGCATACTGTTCACAGAACCATTTATTAAAGATGCAAAGAGCTCAACTTGTTATTCAAAGACTGACACCTTTCCTCTGAATTTATTATACCCATAAGTGCTAATGCACATTTACAAGCCCTCTAAGAGTGAGACGAGTGAGTTAAACAATCTGTAGAAATTTTTGCTCTCAGGAGAGCCCTGAGAGCATCTTCTGGCAAACCAAGAAATTGTTGCTCCCATGGGGAATTCATCTGTAACCAGCTGTGCTTTTTGTGTGAAGAAGGGTTCATACATGGGTTCCTGCTGCCAGATTTTAGCTTCAATTATTATAGATGATGTTCACCACAGTTAGTATGTCCTGTGTCTGCAGACAACTAATGAAAGGGCAGGTTGTGTTTCTTGGTTTAAACCTCTGATATTTTTGAGTCAGAACTAACTGAATGGCAACTGGATGCTGTTTGTAAATGAAAAGCCTTCTCTTAGTAGAAAAATCAACAGCTAGTTCTGACTGACACTGTGCTCTCATCACCAGCAGAAATGCTGTATTTATTTAGAAAATGAAGCAAAGACAGTTGCATGTACTTGAAATGCAGTTTGGAGTAATGGGCCCGGCTAGGGATGACAAATGAGAGCTCTAATTGATTAGCCAGGGAAATGTACTTTATCTGCTTCTCTTTTCTGAGCTTTCTGTTGAATTGATCAACAAGGTGCTACTGCTGCTCCTTAAACTAATTTCTTCTTCAAATCGTGCACATCATTAGTCAACAGGATGGATGGAAAGGTGGTGAGGTAGTTGTTTGTGCTTCTAAATAGATATTCATTATGCATGTAACTCTATTTTGTTAGGATTCTTGATCTCCTTCTAACTCCAGGTTGGTTTTTTTTTACTTTAGCAACTTCCAGTTTGGTTATAAATTTGCATATGCATAGGTACCACTGTTCTTTCTGGATAATACAATCTGCAAATGTGTATGAAATTTGGAATCCCATTTTCATCAGCCTAAGCCATTCTGAACCAGTCTTATCTTGAAAGTACAGGTAATAACCAACAAGAAAAGGAACAAAAATATAATACCATTGAAATATGTGGAATTGGCTGTTCATGAAAGGAAAGGTCATGCTTTATCTTGCTGCATACTATCATGTATTGTCTGTACTTACATATAACAATGTATTGCAGTGAAAATTAAGATAACACCACAATGTGTAAAAATAGTTGGTAATAATATAACTGTCTGCTGGTACAATATGCTCTTTGTGGAAACATAAAAGAGACATAGGTTGATAGAATGAAGAAAGGGGCAGTTGCAGTAGCTCAGTATATTAAAACTGATAGCATATCAGATATGGCAATTACACTAGTCATCAATCTTCAATAGTTTGTGAAGAATGCTGCTAAAATGCAGTGAAGCTTTATAAGATTTGTGATCACAGAGTGTAAAATATAACAGATGCTACAATATTTAGATGCCTGCTGGCATTTACTTTTACCCTACACAGCTCATTTCAGTTATATGAAAATTTTATGTGCTCTGTAACCTCACTGAAATAGGAACATATTTATAAAGCAACCACAATGGAACAGATCATTTTCAATATATACACTACTTGATCTGTTTAATAAGATAAAAAAGAGCAAAAATTGCCAGATAAATTAAATTACTATTAGTTTATTATTAAATTACTGTTAATGCAGCAGTTTTGATACATGTGATGCCTTCTAATCTGGACTCCCTGCCAGAGATGTGTCACTCAGAACTGGCTGGAGAGTCAACACAGCCATTGTTCAGCTCCTGCTGGAGCCTTATGGGGGTGATCACTGCAAGTTAAAACTAATGAAATGAGACAGGAAAAGAAAGTTCTTGTAGCTTGCTATTCCTTTCAGCTGGGAAGCACAATGGACAGCCTCCTTTGTGAAATGTGAATCTTATGTAAGAGCCACCCAGATTGCTGCAATCTCTTGCGAGACCAAATATTACTGGAGGAGTGTGAAATCAGGGCCTGGATATACTTGTTAATTAATACTGTCTCTTGGAAGGATGCCTAGAAGCACCTCTTGGTATCAAACCGTGGAAGTCAACATGCTCCTGCTCTTTTAGGCAACTGTGTTTCATTTCATCACTTCTCTGTGTTATTTACCTTTTCCCATCTTCTTCTGAGGTGACTGTATCACAAACATTTAACAGCTAAGTGCAGCTGATGTAATTCTGGTAATCACTGAACTTGTTGCACTAAAAAATAAATGCATTAAGGTCAAAGGCATCCTCTCTAAACTCAAGAAGTGCTCCCAAGGCTTGACCTTGTAGATGTCTGACACAGTGCTTGAGCAGGAGGAAGAACTCACTCAACCCAGACTTCCAAAGGAACACCAAGACTTGCAAAAGCATTTGAACTGGCAGTTTGTCCATATGGCATTTGGCTTGGTTCCTTTGCAGTTTTCAGTTTCATGAACTGGTCCCATGTGGTAACCTGGCAAGTCTACAAGTGTTGGGCCTGTAGGAAACCGAGAGACTCTGGCTGTTTGTCAGGGAGGGATTATAACACAGCCCTGGTTTAAAAAAAACGTACAGTAACTCTTGGGTAGCGGTAAGTTGCTCCTTTTTATCAGTAATATTTTGATATTGTTGAGAGAAATCTGGCTCTTTCTGAGAGTAGTGTCTGAAATTTTTCTTAATCCAAAAATTTGACCCTTCACCAGCATTGCTTACGACATTTAGACCATTTCTACTTTATCTTTTTCAGCTGCTTACTGTTTATGGTTCCTGTTCACAAATCAGATCCTTTATCACACTTGAAACCAAAATACCCTTTCTTCCTCTACTAGCCCATAAAATGTAATACAGCAGAAAGAGTGTCACTTTGGATGAGTCACCTGGAAACAAGATACACTTGGGCCATGGAGGATATTTCTCCTGTGGTCTTGAGTTCTCTGAGCTTTAGAGAGCCACGTCAGAGACTCTTTGCTCCTGCACAAGTGTGAGGTACTTCACTGCAGCTTGACAATGCACAGGGTAACCAAGCTACACAACTGCTATTTGTTCAAGCTGCATGTTCCATGAATCAAAGCAATATCTTGGATTGATGTTGCAAAGGTGGTTAAAAGCAATTTTGTGGTCAAACTTACTATCTGTCTCACCTGCCCTACACATACAAACAGCACAAGCATTTAGCCATAACTATATCTGCTAAATATAAGGTCCAGTTTTACTGCTGCAAAGCAAACAGCTGTTTTCTAGCCTCAAAAACCATGTTAGGAAGTTAGCAAGCGCTATAATTCCATTTTGTCCTTCTGCAAACTCAAACAAATCATGTCCAGATCAAGGTCACAAAGCAGATCAATTTCCCTTTGACATGACTGAAGTTGGTTCTCTACAGGTCAGACAATATTGGACAGTATATTCATTACAATAATTCTGAAATGTAATCTAAGCTTATTTGAAAATACAGCTGTTTAACAGTTGTTTGTGGTTAAAATATATTTTTATCAGACTTAGCACTGAAATTTGTGAAGTCTTTGATGTAAGTGAACACGCAGCGCAGATAAGAAAAACCAACTCAGAGAAATCTCATATGTACTACTCTTTGTTAAATTAAAAGTATTCTCAAGTTATATGAAATACATGAAAATGTAGGGGGTTTTAATAGCCAGAGAATCAAAGTCAATATATGAATTCAAGCCATCTCATCCAGCTTATGAAAAATACAATTATGCACAGAGATATAACACAGGTCAGGGCTGTCAAGTGCCACTTGTTCATCTCTGGTGACTGCAGTGTGTGTGATGGCCATGGTACATCTGGACAGAGTGGGAACAGATCTGCCTGTGGTTTCTGGAGGCCCCTGTGGCTTCAGGCTTTGGAATGTCATCTCTGCTCCTCCCATGGCTGCTGCCCCTGGTGCTCCATCCAAGCAGTGATTTGCCCAGGTGGCACTGGCAGCAGCAGATGGCAGGGCAGGTGGTGGTCACAGTAGTTGGAGAAGCATTTTGATATTCTTCCCAGGTGCCCCAGTTCCTTCACCAGAACTTTGTCCAGTAAAGGTGAAGGAGAGCTTGATCCTTGCCCTCCAAACTATCACAGCCCCAGGGAAGTTCTCCCTGCCAGGAAGCGTCATCCTGACTTTTATCTTCTGCCTGCTCCAAGTACAACTACATGCAACTCACTCAATCCATCAGCCTCCTTACTACAGCTAGGTATGACTAGTTGTATGTCCTAGTAGCTACTGGTAGTTGTTGTATGGATAATTGGCTATGACTTATGAGTCTCAGTACTACCTGCTTTTAGGATCCCTCAGTCTGAGTGAGTTATCTGCCTCTCTAGTCTTCAGGTTTCTTCCATTTCCCCAATCCAGCCCCAAAGCTTCAGGATCTCTCTCAAGTTAGCCATTTCCCAACCTCTGCAAACCTCTGGCTTGGAAGCTGTGTTCCAAGACAGGTAGATCTGTCGGCGAGCTAATGCAGTATGTCGCGTTCCAATTCTAGATCTGCCAGTCTGGTCCCCTGAGCATCTTTCCATTGACTTCTGTGGATTTCATAGGATGCCTTTATTCAGATAATATGCTGGAGTAAATCTATTTCTCAGAGGTCACGTCCCAGGAGGCACAGTTTGCCCTGCTTCACATTCCATGACAAATCCATTCTGAATCCTTTTATTATTAATAATAGACAGCAAATTCTGATCTCAGGGTTCCTGAGGTAGAGCTAGTGATATCTGTGTAATTTAAATCAAACCTGCTCTCGCAGGTCTAAGTGAGTTCTAAAGATTGTATCAATGCAATTTCCCTGTGCAGCAGGGCAAGCCAGCACGTAATTAGAGATAAGAGCCAAGAACCTTAGCACTGCAAGAGGTGTAACTAACCTTTGCTAATGAAGGATATAATGCAAATAGCATTTGATATTTGTGTATCTGATGCTACAACTGAACCAGGTATAGTTGCTCAGTGCTTAGTTATGGCTTCTGTGATGGTATTTCTTACTGAAAATGTGATTGCAACAAGCGTTGCACAGATTCAAGGGAAAAAAGACTCTGCCTGTTGAATAACAATAAACCTGCCCTCCCTTTAAATTAGCTCAACCCTTCCTACTAAGAAAAGCCCTAAAATAATATCCACTTTCTCTGCAAACAAAGTGGCAGAACAGAGATTCTTGCTCTTTGTATGAGTTTCATATGTGGCTGTGCATGCCCCAGAAATGCAAGTCAGTGGATATTAGAAGTTATTTTCTGAAGTCAATTTTATCCTAAAGTCCTTGAGAATAAGTGTGACCCCGTGTTTGCCATTGCTCAATACCAGCTCTCTGCTGCAACGATTCCAGTAATTTGAAAACTTCAAAATATGCATCAATTTCTTGTAGTTCTTTTTAAAGCTTTTCAAAGAGGGCACAAGGGCTAATGCACGTCTGCCTTAGGAGGTTTTGCTACTAGGAGGGAAGGCAACTGTTGGTAAGGTTGGGCTGTGTTAGCAGCAAGGATATTGATAAGATTGTTAATTGTATCCCTGTGAGTCCAAAGGTCTTTGTAAAAGCATCGTGAACTCTCATGACACTGTAGATGTGGATGTGATATGCTTGAGTTAATGTGCACTGAAGTGCAGGTACCCAGAGTGTATTTCGCATGTAGTGAAAGTGATGGTTTGAATTATCAGCAGGATCTGAAGTATTCCCCAGGATCATATCATCCAGTGTTTATTGGTAGGATGGTATTGTGCTAGGCCAAGGAGAATGGCTAAATAGCTGAGAGGTTGCTAGCTACTTTGAGTGTTTCATAGAAGTAATTCGGGGTAATTCAGGCTAGAAAGTGCCTCAGGAGATCTCTAGTTCAAGCACGTCTGCCAAGTGGGATCAGCTCTGGGCTCAGACCAGTCTGCTCAGGGCTTGATTGTTGGATCAATGACCCCCAGGTCATTTTCTGCAGTGGTGGCCCTCAGCCAGTATTGTTTCTGGGGACTATTTGTGATTGTCTTTATTGAATTTCATAAGGGTCCTGTTGGCAAAGTCATCCAGCTTACCTTAGTCCTGAATGGTGGCATTGCTATGTATGCTCTGAATTTTTCTTGTAGTTTTTATAAGCATCTTTTAATTTATCTACTTCCCTTTTACTTTGCTGATTCTCCAGATGAAATCAATGCATTACTGTCAGAATTTTTCATTTTATCCCGTAATTGTGGGTTGTGGTTTGAAATGTGGGCATCAGATGAAGTTCTGGGGCATTGGGTCTACAGGAGCAGCAGACTCAGGCAGAACCTCAAACTGACCTTGTGTGGCTGGCTAGCTCTGGATAGCTCTGTCTACAAATGTGTTCCTTGCATATTTCTTAGCTTTCCTGACTGCTGTCAAAAAGTAAGCTTCAATTTAGGCCCTCTAAAATAAAGAGAAGTGAATTAATGAAAAGTAGCTAATGAGAAATGCCATTTCTAATAAATGTTATCAGAGAGGTTTAGTTTGATTTATTTTCTGATTTTTATTGGAAAATTCATATAATCAAAGAAGACTGGTTAAATTCACTCTGCCTTTTTGTGTATCATCAGTGGAATTGTTAATAGAGATCCACCTACTGAATCATTAACTCTGTGTGTGGAGACTTACAACCCTCATGCAGCTGCCACCACAGCAGTGCTATAGGCAGGGCAGGTTGTCAGCAACAAGAAATGGAAAATCAGAAGATCCCACTCTGACTTTTTGACTTTCTCATCCATGTAATGTCTCATCCAAGTATTATCAGCAGGCTGAAGAATCCAGTCAGATTTAATTGCATTGCTTGATGTTATTAACCCTTTCCAGTGGCCCTAAAATGTCTGGAGATTTTTCCTCAGTATTTCAATTGTAAAACATAATTTCTTGGAATTTGAAGATGTTTACCTATATATTCCTGATGTCATATAAGGACTTAGAATGCCTTCAACATTTGAATTTAAGTCTTGCAAAATGAAATATTTCTTCTACTTTTAATTTGAAAATCTATGTTCTTTTTCTAGCTATTTTTGAGGAGTGTAGTGATGTTATGTTGATTGAGCTTTTTCATGAAAATAGTGGAGTCTAAAAAAATCTCAGAGAAAGAAGAAAAGTTGTTCTAACTGTAAAAATGTATTTTGGCATCCAGAAACCGAGCTGAGTAATGCAAGGAAGTGGCATTGGGAGACATCAGTGCAAGGATTGCGAGGACATGTGTGCCAGCAGCCATGTTACATTCAAAAAATGCTACAGCCTCAACATGTAAACAGTCCAGCCAGCAGTAAATTATTAAAACAAAAGCTTTCCTCAGCCCCTCTTTTGGTTTGGGGCTATGTCAGTGTACTATGTCTCCTGGCCTTTTGTGGTCAAGAAGCGCAATCCAACAAGGAGAAAAAGAGGCCAAGTAAACGATCAAGTTGTTGCGAATTATTTAATCTTGCATTATGAATCTATTGGTTTTTTCCTCCACCCTAATAGACCTAAAGTAGTTCTGGAAGCTGCACTCTCACATGCTACAAAAGTACTATTTCAGTAGCAGACTTGTTTGCTGCTGAGAAAATAGTTGTTAAGAAATCATATAACAACCACTGCTGATCCCTAAAGGGGATTGCTTCTCCCACTAGCTATTATCTAAATTGGATGTTTTCTGGAAAGATGAGCTGAATAAATAAAATAGCACCAGCTAGACTGGAGTACTAAGGACTCAAAGATTCAGACTCCTCCATTTTAATGTGAGTGTAACTCCACTGAACTCAGTGAGTTATTCTGGCTTTAAACCTAAGCCCAGGGGCCCAAAATGCTGCAGGGAATGAAGCTGTCTGCTCCCATTTGAACAAGGGGAAGGCCACAGCATGACTTTATTTACATAAACTGGCTACCAGATGGAAAGAAACCCTGGGGAAAGGCAGGCTCTCCCTGCCCCCATCCCTCCTGAAATGTAGGACATGGGAGAAGGGTCCACTTGACAAAAGTGTGTACCTGAAAGGAGGTCGTGCTCAGGTGCATGTCAGTCTCTTCTCCCAGGTAACAAGCGACAGGACAAGAGGAGATGGTCTCAAATTGCTCCAGGGGAAGCTTGTATCAGATATTAGGAAAAAATTTTCTCCTGGAAAGGGTTGTCAAGCATTGGAACAGGCTGCCCAGGGAAGTGGTGGGGTCACCATCCCTGGAAGTGTTCAAAAAACATGTGGATATAGCAGTTAAGGACACGGTTTAGTGGCGAACATGGTGGTGGCGGTGGGTTTGACAGTTGGGCTTGATGATCTCAAAGGTCTTTTCCTACCTTAACAATTCTGTGATTCTACTCTGAAGTTTGCAGAGCTACAGTTCTGGTGCTTCCTCCTCACAGCTTGAAGGTTCTGAGTTTGGGATCGGGGTAACACATGGCTCTTGCAGCTGCCTGGCCACATTTCCCTTGCTCTTGCTCCCACAACAGCTTCGGCAGAGGTCAGCAGAGAATTTGATATCTGATACAAATGGGGCTGTTTACTGAATTCTAATTCCAAAGTGTTAGCAGTTCTATTTCTATTTGGTTTTCTTCCCATCAACTCATCTGTCTAGGATCTCTGTTTCTGGAAAGAGGCAGAGTGAAGAATTTAGTCTAATACACCATTTAAATTCCATAAACAAGACAAAAATCTAGTAGCAGACCTGAGAATATATATTGCAGCAATAAAACTTCCCTGAAAGAATTGCAGCAGCAGCTAGAGAATGCTAATAAAGGTTTCTTTGCCTGTGAAGTAACAGTCACAGGCCTAGGTTGGCTTGATTTTCATTTAATAAAAACACTACATTAGTATAATCATGATTATATTGTGAAGAGGAAACACTTTGGAAACTTTTTGATTCTCTTCATTAATTACTTCTCTCTCCAGCCGAACCAGTGCACTGAAGAGATAAAAAGAGGAGAGTGACTGATACCGAGTTTCATTTTTAAAGAACAAAGTGCATTTTTAATTGGGTTTAATATGTAAGCTTGCAGGTAAAAGATGGGCTAAAAATATATCTGAATAAAACAAAACAATTGCAACCTTCTGCCTTCTGATCAGGCCTGTTCCAAACCACACACAGACCACCTTCAAGGTGCAACTAACAGTCTGAGATGCTCAGAGAAGTGACTTGAGATGGGCAGTGCTATCCAGTCTGTGTCTGGCCAGGTTTTCAGTTGGCATTTAGCTTCCAGAGACAGGATGTAAAAATTGCTTTCAAACCCAGGATTTTTTATCTCTATGAGCTCAGAATGTATGGAATAGGTTTGTTTCTAGTAATGTCAGCTCCTGCCTGGGGCTCCAGAGGTCACAAAAGCTAGGTTCTAGGGCTAAAGCCGGCTTCAAATGTGGGGATAGTCAGAATTTTAGTGTTACTTTTCAGCTACACGGTGAAGCCAGTCATAGCGAAGAGCAAGTACAAGCTGGAGAGCCAACTCTGAAAACAAAACATATAGAAAAAAATGAAAGGTAAATAAAAGAAAGTGCTTGTCCAGTTGAGGGGATGAGGATCTGGATGTGCACAATTCACTGAGTTGGCTGGTGGAGGAGGGAGGGATGCACAGACAGGTAGAACATTTACTGTTACCATTTTAATCCATTGTTGGAATTCATGGAGACGATGTAAAATAACTGAGTATTGTGTTCCAATTCCTCAATCTTATTCGGAAACAGAAGTTATGAAAAAAAGGTATTAAAAGTATAACAAATATGAGGAAGTTAATGTTTACTCTAATTAGAGCATCTGAGCCTGATATTGATGCTATGTGCCTTGCTCCAATTAAAGTCAGTAGCAAGAGTCTACCAAAACAATTTATCTTCTCTATTCTGTATTTCAAGTTGTTGATGTGTGTAGTATTAATTGTGGTAAGTTAGCAGAGAGAAACAAGCTAATCCATGTAAGAAGATTGCTTCCTTTTGGTTCCCTGTTTGCCTGCCTACTGGCAGTTTCATACTTAACCTCCTGCTTCATTTTTTACCTTTCTCTTGCCAGCAATTATATTTCATTGGTGACTGTCGTAGTACAGAGTTGGAGGCAAGGGCTGTTGCTTTACCTGAAAAGCAATATTTCATACTGAATATCACTTCTCAATGTACAGAATCTGGAAAACTAGGACTTTCTCATTTAATTTCCAGAAAAATTTACTATGCTGGAGGAATAGTGCTGTCAGCTTCTGCTGAGAATTGTATGGGGTATGTTTTGTATCTAAAGGCTTGCCTTGCTTCTGTGTCCTCTCTCAAATAAAGTAAACACAGACTACATTTCCAAACCAACCTGTAGTTCTTGGTCACCTCACTTTGTAGCTTTGCCAAAGAAGAAATCACTTACTGTTTTGCAGAAAGAAAATGTACAGACTGAGCAGTGATGACAGGTATCCATGCAAATCCACAGTTTGGGGGTTTTTCAAGTCACTGAATCATAACACAAAAATTAATGTCTGCAAAAATATTCTTATTTTATCTCTCCAGCAGCAAACTTGAAACTACCAACTGCTATAGATCATAGTAGCTGGTATGTTACATGGTAAGGACACCATATAATACATATCTATGCCATAAAGTGGTGTTGCTCCATTTATTGACTGTGTTAAACTGGAATGCTTCATAGTTGGAAGATCTTTACAATTAAGGAGTAAAACTTGTGAAATGAGGGGTTGAAAAGATTATCTGAGTTTCAAGATTGCTGTGGGCTTGTTTGAACAGCTGATAGATGCAGTGATGATGAAACCTCAGCTGACCTGAAGGTCTGCCAACAAAAAATCCTTTGCTAATTGGAAATGGCACCTCAAAACTTTTCTAACTAAAGAATATGTTTGTACATACTGTGTTTATAACACAGTGATCAGCACCTCTGTTTAGCTCCTCTTATCCACTGCTTAGAGACAAGCAATGTCTCTAAACATTAAAAATCCTGCTATCAAATGTAATTTTTATATCCCATCTCTGAAAACTGAAAAACTGGCCAAGATACAAAGACTAGATAACACTGTTAACTGGCACTAGAAGTCCATTTTATTTAGAACAGGTTTTTGTTGCCTTTCTCTTCCCCCCTCCAGCAACTGGAAGCTTACTTGAAAATCTGTAACTGTTTTGGCCTAAGCCAGGCTTTGGGGAAAGCGCCAGACTTGAGACCCTGCTGAAAACTAGGCAATTCAGCAAACTGCTGAATTATGTATGTATTTGTGATAATCAGATATTTATCCACGAAATCCCTTGCTGCAAGCTGAACATCTTGGACTCCAGTCTGCAAGGTGGGATGTTATGTGAAGCCTTGTGCACAGATGAGCAGGCAGTGGCTGTTAAACACTGTTCACATCCTTGAATCCTGGCACCTCTCTCTCTCCTAAAGGCGGAGGTGTCCATGTTTCTTTGGTGCCTGGTAGCTGACACATTTCAGTGTATTTTGTGATGTTTTCCAGCCCATGGAAGCGCATCCCTTGCTGCAGAATGTGTTCTTATCAGCCTGAGTGATCCAAGCCTCCAGGGTTTTGCTAACTGTCCATCCTGTTCAAGGGAACATTGCAGATAAGAGCAGGACTGAGGTCTGGGGACGTGCCATAATGGTCATTTTTCAGGAGAAAATTCCCTTGCCATAAAATTAAAACATTCCAGCTGAAAATGTAGCAGAGATTTCTCCCAGTCCATTCTTCCAGTTTCACTGGCAGCGCTTACGGGAAGCACCTTCCTTGGCTTCTTAGCATCTTTGGAGCCTATCAGGCAAGTTTCTCTGACTGGGCCAATGGGGACTGACCCAGGACTAGCATATTCCCTGACCTGGGAGTATTTTGAGAAGCCTCACACTTCTGATTCACTGTTGTGGTTTCAGAGAAATTAAGGGCTCTGAAAACCTTTGGAAACACTGAAATAGAGTGAGGTTTTAATGATTACAAAATGAAATTTCTGAATTTTATTTTCTTGTATAATTATTTTTCTGAAAAAGTCAGTACATTAAGTCTCTTAAAACTGAGACACAGTATCTTAAACAAATGTGTCTGAAGCTTCACCTTCATCAATTTTTCTCTTAATGCTACCTCTCTTCTGGGTCAATTATTGTGTGCAGATGAGTGTGAATCCAATCTTCCGAATTTTTCATGAAAAGACAACAAATCTTTAAATTCACCTGTTGCCTACTGATCTGTTTTAGGAATACCATGGATCCCACTATAAAAACTGCCTTTCTGCTCGTGCTGCCATTATTTGTATAGAAATGTGTGAATGTTGTACTGGAGCATCCAAAGTACCCATATGGCCACCCAAGACTCTGTGAGGACTCTGCCAACATGTAGGCATTTAACATGTAGGCAAATCCCAAGTTAGTGACCCCAAGAAGCTCCAAAATTAGGGTTCAGCTTCCTACTCCCACCTGTGTTTCAGTAACCACTGCTGTCAGTGAGGCACACAACTCTGACCAGCTTTGCTCTCAAAACATGAAGACACACAACAGCAAAAGTCACACCAGGTAGCCAGATTCTTACAGACACCCTGGTCCCCATGTCTGCCCTGTGGGAGCACTGGTCCCTCTTCAACCCTCACAGAAGCATAAATAAAATAGATTTTCTTATAGGATTGAGCTAAGTTTGTAACAAGCACAGCTTTGCTCTGGTGTGTCAGCAACTGTGGTGATTTTAATATTGTCCCCTTCACTTCCCTGTTAAGCTGGTGTAATGTAGCCTTGACTATTGCAAGAAATGCCCTTTTGCCTGCTAGTGCAATTAGACCCAAGATTCATTGCTGGGTAAATTTGGCCTTTTCTGTCAGTGGCTGTGATTTGTACTTGTCATGGACTCCACTCTTTGTGATGTCCTGGTCCCATGAAAAGACACAGCCTGTAGCATTTAGAGAAATAAATTGGAACCTATGTTTCCTATATGTGAAAAAAGCACAGAATAATCCAGCTATTGCTTTTAATTTGCAGGGGATGGCGAAATGGCCCTATAAACTGCAAGTCTTAGCTCTCAGAAATCTCCTTTATGCACATGTGCAGTATGAAGGCACAGAGCCTAGCTGGTGCATTGACTGCCTCATTTTGCCCTTCCCAGCTCTTGTCCTGGAAATTTTCAGGCACTGTGGCAGCAAATACATTGAGAGCAATTCAATAGACGGATAGTAAGGCAGTAACCAAATTGCTGCAGTAACATGTATGCTATTTTCAAAGCACTCTGAATGGTCTATTAGATGTAAAATTGGATTAGAGAGAGCAATTAAAATGGTAAACCTGTAAGGAAGAGCTGTATATCGTTGTTTTAAAACTTGAATTGACCACTTGAACAGTGTGTGTTGGCCACATCTCTCGCCTTTTATTGAGCTGAGAGGAATTTTAAAATATTTCATTAGCATTAAACCTGATAGATTCTTTCCATTAAGCAAGGTGAAGCAAGTATAATGCAACATAGCCGGTAGCATTATAGTGGTGTGAATACTAAAATATATAAGATGCTTCAGCTGGGGGCCCATTGTGCCCAGTATTCATATTTTGGAAAGGTTTGGAAGCTTCTCATTAAAGATAATGAGAGTTGCCAGGTGTCCAGCAGTTTATGAAATGAAGGACTGAGTCCAAATTATTTAGGTATACATGGTGTCAGATTTCTGTTGTATTTTACAACATATTTCCAGTAAATAAACTAATACTGCTTAACCAGACCTCTGATACTATGAGCCATATATTTATATAAACTGAGATATTTAGAATAATATATTAAAAGTGACTATATTTACTATGAATATATTACAATTTATATAGGATAGAGTTGAGATCTTTTTAAGTTTACTGGATGAAAACAACTTTTATCTCACTATTAACGGCTCTTAAACATAAATTCATCTGAACATTTAATCTAAATTAGCTGTCATTTGAGGTGATTACATGGCTTAATTTTTTTTTTCTTTCAACTGGACCATGCATTTCCCAGCAGCTTAGTTTGCTGATGGTTGATTTGTGGTGATACAGATCATATACAAGCTGGCTTGTTGTTTTTAATGAACTGGATGTGTTGTATAATGGAATTGCTAGGTTTGTGTTAAATTGCAGCATTGGGACTCATTATTGTGAGATGTTATCTGCTTTGAACTGGCTTATTTTATCACAAAGAAAGAAATTGAATTTGCTTAAGATGGCAAATGCAGCAATGGATGGGTTGGTTGGTGAGTGTTTTGGGGCACCCTGTTAAGCTGATATGTGCTTTATCTGATCTAATTCAGGTTCTGCCCAGAAGATGCATACACCCACACATATGTTGGAGTCCATATAAATAAGCCTAAAACAAACAACAAGCCCAATGTATTGCTGAATGGTTAAATGCTGCTATTTAGCCATTGGGTTTTGACCATTTCAGCTGTAAATTCGTGGGATCTTTTCCTTAGGGTATTTTGGTTCCAATTTTCAGTAACGTGCAGGAGCTAATGACGCATTTCTTCCTGCACATATTTAGCTTTTGCGTGCAAATATTTCAGCACATGCACAGAGGCAGTTTTCAGGCACTGAAGTTTAAGTGTGTGCAGCAGGATAAACTGTGTAAGAGCTGAAAAAATTATGTTTCCTTTGACAATTGCAGGTTTGGAAGATGAAGCCTCTGTGTGCCATTCTTGGCATTTCTTTTCCTTTGCAAAACATGTTGAGCTTTCAGCCTAATGTAATGATGATATAGAGGAAAATTAAATAATTTTGTTTACTGAAGTAATTTTAGCTACTCTGCGCAACAATATATAAAAACACTGATTTGCATTGTCAAAAACCATAGACACATGGTAAACACTTCTACTTGAACAGTTTAAATCAATGAAAAAGGGGTTCAATTCACAGGTGATTTTAAGAAAATGATGAAGGAATGCAAATTGGTTATAAACTGACGTGGCACATGCTTTCATTTGGCTTCTGCTTAACTGCCTGTTACACCAGTGCCAGATTCTATAGCTGTGTTGGGCATATGATATGTTAACATATAATAAATATGTTAAATATGAACAAATTCTGCAGTGATCCAAATTAGTAAGAAAGTCACTGAGATGTGTTTGCCACCACTCTCAGCCTCTAATGGAGCCTAAAGCAGAGCAAGGGGTGGCACTGAAGGGTAGAAAAGTGTTCAGCAAAGCAGAGGAAACAGACCTTCCCCACCAGTACAGCATCCCACCCCCACTGGCACCAGCTCACACCAAGGGTTGCTCAGGGGTGGAGTGTGTTGCTCTGATGCTTCCCACAGGCAAGAAGTTCACGTTGTTAAGGACAAGAACTTGGGGTCCTTTGGAAGCCAGAGAACAGGGAGCCTGCACAGAGAAAGTGCCAGGACCTGAGAAGTCCAGAGCCAGCAGCATCCAGGAGCCAGGAGCAGAGCCTGCCCTGCTTCCCACCCTGGCTTTGGCTTCTGAGTCACAAGGCAGAAAAATGACCCCAGGGAAGTCTTGGGGGTTTTGTTGTGCTGCAAAGGCAGCTGTTCCCAGAGTTCACATGTGGGTAGGAATCCAGCCAAGTGACCACAGCCTTCCCAGTGAAGGGCACTTTGGCACTTCCACGTTTATTTCTGGACATCAGAGCCAGTTTATCCCCTGGTCCTTCATCACATCAAGGTGGGACACAAGTACTTTGCAGTGACGCCTGCACTGTGTAAGGCCTGATGGTGTTCCATGGCCCACTCAGTGCCGTGCATACACATCTATCCAGAGCACATTCCCTGGCTTCTGGGAACACTGCCACAGCAATTTCAATTTTTTGTGTAGAGGTGTTTGAATCACTGCAGTTATAGTCAGAGTTTAATGATAAATGAGGGTGTTTCTGATAGCTGTGGGGGCTCAGATGTAAAATATCACATTAAAAGTTGTTCTTTGCAAAACAGCAGAACTACCCGCCCTCCAAAAGAAAGTCAGTGAGAAACAATAAATATTTTTTCTTTCAGAGTGGGCTTAATAACGCATTTTAAGTGATTCTTCTAAACTCTCTATGATCTAGCATCACATGTAGAGGTGGAAGAAATGATAGCTATTTGTACTTTGCATTAATGTTTAGGGTGGATTGTAATGACAAAGCAGATATTGAACTCTGCAGTTAATTTGCTTCTGTTGAAATAACCTTTAAATTATTCTTCCCTTAAACAGATGGGTTTTTGCATACTGATGAGTGCTCTGTCCCATTCCTACCCATTATGCTGCATTATGTCCTTTCTTTCTTCATCTTTGCCATCATTATTTAGTAGATGGGATAGTATATACATGGATTTTTCCCTCACTTTGCTTTCCTGGCTTTAGAAAGTTCCAGTTTTCTTGCATGACCTTGGTTCTGGAGGCCTTGATTTACATTACATTAACAGCTTTATGGAGTCACTTTATAGTTTGCTCTATTGCAGAAAAACAGAACAGTTTTACGGATAGAATTTACTGTTCATTTTTTCCCAATTGTTTTTGGCATATGCTCGTGTTTTGGCTTTTACATCACTGTTGCTAGTAATTACCTTGCTTCCATTATTTGTCTTTAATAGAGGATAAATGAGTGTGTGTTATTTTTCTTTAGTAGAGCCTGAGTATATTGGAGATATCTCTTATGATGGGAAGAATACCTCAGGCATGATTAATGGCATCATCATTGTAACATAATTTAGTTAGAAGGACTTATACAACTGATAAAGTGTCATGCACTTCCACTAAACTGCAATCTAAGTGAACTGTATTTCAGGTTTTTATATCCTCATTTATGTCTTCTGTAAAGATATTACTGTGAGATTCATATAAGCATCTTTATAGTCTCACACTGTAAGCAGTGAAAGTTCAATCAGTTCTTCTTGCAGGAAACATAGTTTCTATAAAAAATGAGTAATTATAATTCTGAAAAAGGCATAAATTAGTTCACTGGATACATTCATTGCAGACTGAAGTTGTAACTAGATGAGGTCTTTTATAGAGTAAAGAGAAATTTGGTTTAAAATAAAGAAATAGGTCCTTGAAAGATGAGAGAGAAATTAGGTATTTACAGCAGACAGTACCTACAAAAACTTGCATTGTAAGAACTCCGTGGACCACTCATATATAAATTAATGTGAGAAAATCAATATATAAGTCAGAGACTAATAAAGAACCTCCTCTTAGCAATTAAAAACATCTCTGTTTTCATCTGCTTAATCCAGCTCCTTGCACCAATTGAAATATTGCATTTTGTGTGTTTTTGTATGAAATTATAAAATTTTTATGAAAGCTTTTCAAAACTTATTCACACATAAAGAAGGTTTTTCTTGGTTTTCACTGATCACTATTTTTTTTTTTTGGTGAAGCACTTTGTTTAGCTAAACTTCCCATTTGAGCCTTGCATTTTGAAAGGGTTTTGTGTATTTAATTTCATCTCTTTTAATGGTTAAACCTACATAGCTTTGGAGTTCAGGCTTTCAGCAGCTTGAATATGTCTCTGCTGACCATTCCCAGCAGGTGAACACGCTGGCACTGAACCCTGCTGTGCACAGTGGCATCATCTCTTCCAGCAGCAAAGAAAAGCAAACTTCATGCTGGAGTCTATTTCCAGCTCTAAGAAACACAAGATGAGCCCAGCACTGCTTTTCCCCACCTTCATCAGCTGGCACTTCTTATTTTCTTATCACCCCATTCTCTGTTTTGTCTAACTTAGATCATTTCCCCTTTGATGTTATCAGGATGCTGCTTTGCCCTGCCTGGTATAGAGTCTGCTTGTTTGGAATAAAATCATGCATCTTTTCAAGCAGCTCTGTAATCCTAAAATTACAAAGCACACATCCCAGTCAGAGCAGTGGATCACTTTTTGGGACTCATGAATACAATTTCCAGTTCTTCACTGAGCTGGATATCTGCATTATTTTCCCTTTCCTTGTCTGTTCGTGGTCTGCTGTATTTGCAGACAGTGACATTTCAGATGGAGTTATTTTGCCCACTGTGTAGCATGATGGGGCCTCAGTCTCTGTGACAGCCTTTATGGGCAGCAAAAATAGAATAATAAATAGAGTCTCCACTAAATTATTGATTCTCATTACAGATTCTCATGTGGGCACTCCAAGTAGGGTGCCTGTCCAGATATATTTACTGTGCATACTAATTAGGGAAGGATGAACAAAAAATGAAAAATAAAAGATCCATTACTTCTGGTTTTTTATCTTAACTTTTATCTGGTTTCGTTCAGCTGGATAAACCGACAGTTGCCCTATTTCTCTGTTCTGACCTCTAAACAGGAGGCTCCTGTTACCCTTATCTGGCTCTACACTTCAGCCCAGCAGAGCTGCAGAGGGAGAAATAGTGATGCTTCACCTGCTTTTGCTGCTGCTTGTACACCTTGGGCAGTTTCCCTGGCTTTGTGCCGAGTCCTTCTACTCTTTTATTTCCTGCATTACCAAAGTGCAGAACAGAGAAGCAGCTGGTTGGTAAGTACTTAGCTCTGACTTAACACATTGATTCACAGAAGCAGTGCTGTGTAGACCCAAATACTCATGTAGCATATTCCCTGATTATTTTTGTACAGAAGCAGCTCTGTAAAAGCTATGGTTCATACTATTCAAGCTATGGTTCACACTATTTCATCAGCCTTCCACTGAAAAATTGAATGGGCTTAAAATTAAGATCCCCTTACATAATGGAAGTCATAATGAAGGGTACGGTTCATAAATTTCAATTGTTAAATTGTCTCAGTGGGAAAGGTGACTTGACATTCCCATATTTTAAGGATTTAAAATCCACATTCAACAATAATGGTAAGGAGTTTAATTATCAGCTTATATTAAGACTTGAATATGAGAGACATTTCAACTGTTCTCTATGTGAGCTATAAGCTTTTGACTGAAGATTTTTCTTACCTCCCAAGACTCAGATTCTGAAGGTATTTTTATTGGGTTTGTAAAAAAGAAGAAGAAAAACCCAATTAAATATTTCTTTTAATGTTCACATTTACACAAAAATATTTTCCAGGACCACAATACATGTAAGGCCTTTTGAGAGTATTTAAGGAGGCCACTTAATGGCTATTAGGTTAACAAATATTGCTAAGAGAAAGGGAACTTTTGCCTTTCCACTCTATTTTGCAGTGCCTCAAAACTCAGTGTGTTAAGGATGGAAACATCCATAATGGAGCAAATGTTGCACTTTCCTCTTACTCAACACAAGGCTGTTGTAGTTCATATTTGTCTGTAGTGTCTAAGTTTGAAAGTCCCTCTATGATTAAAAAAAAATTCCCTATATGGCTCTTCCACTTTGGGGGATGGAATCTGTGGGTTTCCCTAGATTTGGAAAGCACTGATCACTTCAGGGGTGCTATTGTAATATAAATAAATGGCAATGACAGTAATAATAGTGTAACGTTGCAGGAAGCGATATTGTGTTTGTAACCACTGCTGAAACAGAGGTAGTGAATGATGACCATGTTTAGCCAGACTGCTGATGCAGGAATACAGAAACTGGAAAGATATCAACCAGACTGATTTAAGACTTGGAGAGAATACAGAGCTGCTAGATTGATAGCACAGAAAGGAATCTTTTGGTTGAGGTCCATGGCCTGCATCAGAGCTTTTGGGATTGATAGCACGCAGCACTATCAATCTCACAGCAGCAAATGGGATGACTATTCTCCATGAAGAATGGGCCATATTAAATACCCTGACATCCACTAGATTGAGAACTGCAAAATGAGTAAGGAAGAGTACACGTTTGTAGAGATAATACAGTGCTGATTCTTTGTGCAGTTTATTTTGCTGCAAAAAAACAGCCTCACTGGCTATTCTGAACTCAGCCCCTGGGAAGCTGAAAGTCATTCTGGAAATAATAATGATAAGTGTAAAAACGAACAGAAGGTAGGGAATATGTAAGGGAGAGTGACTTCTTAAAATTCAAGGCCAGGCTGGATGGGGCTTTGAGAAACCCTGTCTAGAAGAAGGAGTGCCTGTCCATGGCAGGGGGGTTGGAAAAAGAGGGTATTTAAAGTCCCTTCCAGCCCAAACCATTCTAGGATTGTATGATTCTACGAAAATTAAGGTGCAAAAAATAAGAAAAAAATAGCTTATTGTGATCTGTTTACTATTTTTGATTTGTATATTACACCCTGGCCATTTCCATGCTGAATCCTGTGTTCATAAACTGGTGACAAAAAAAATTCTTTCCTGCATCTTATGCTTTCATTGTCCTTGATATGAAGCTTGTGAAACTGCAAGCTTTAGGCAAACATGTCTTGCTTCAGGTATATGGAATTTTCTTCATGAATTGGTTCACATTGACTATTTAATATTTTTATTTAATACAACCATATATCCTCCTTCAAGAATACCATCCCATATAATACTATTCCATAAGGAAAGTATCATTTACTCACTTTAGCATGCCAATGGATTTAGAAACCACTTTTTTTCCCTGGGTGGACACTGTTCCCTTAGCAAACATTGTTGCTCACCACACTAGCAGATGAATTGCTAAGTGAACATAACTATCTCTTGTGTGAAATTATTTGGATAGTAGCAATGCACAGACAAAGCCATTAAAGGACACAGTGCAAGCACCAAAAACTGTTGTTGCCATCCAACAGAGAGAAACCACAAAAAGTAAAGGATCACCTCTGAAATCTGGAGGTTATTTGCTTCTCTAAGTCCTTACAATTTTCTAAAGTGTTTAGATGTTCAGCATAAAATTAGGGAAGTAGTATCAAACCTCTGTCAAACAAAACGATTCTTTAAAAGGCTTGCTCAGAAGTCTGTGAAAAAAATTACATACTTTTATCTAAATTTGTCTTCTGTAGGGTCCCTGAAAACAATTAGAGAGAGAAAGTAGCTAGTTGCATTTGCTGGAGGGAATTTCCAACTTTGAATAATTTGTTGCTAAATTTTAATGTTCACATGTGGCATTATTTCATCTCCCCTCCCCCCACTCCATTTTTATATTCTAGCTTTTTTCACTTGTTTCTAGTAATTTCCTAAAGTCTTGCTTTAAAAGGCTACAGAACTGCCTATATTATAGATTTGCTGGGTTTGACTTTGATGGCATGACTCTTCTCCTAAATTCTTTTGGAAGACAAGAGGGATTGAAAATATGATGCTACTGAATCAGGGAAAGTTCTAGTTTTCAGTGATTCAGGGACTAAGATATAAATATGGTCTTTAAAGAGTATCTCTTTTGTCTGAGAAGTCAGGATTTCCCGCATGAGTCATAAGCATTCTTAGATCATGCTGAATAAATAGGTTTATTATTCAGGCTTACTGTACTATATAGAAAGAGTTTTGGTTGGAAATGCATTCTAAAAAGTGTTCCATTTTAAATTTTTTGTAACATTTGAATGACTGTTATGGGCTTGCTGACAGCTAGATGTGTTTTTAAGCATGCACACATCCATGAAGTAGTCATGTCTCTCTCAGGGAAAAGTTCCTGGGGATGGATAACTGCTGGTCTAAGAGTTCAATAAGAAAAATAAACTGTTGCTCTCCTGGTCGTTAAGGAGGAAATAATATTTAGCTTCTTAGAAGACTTTTCATGGTAGTTCAAAGGGATTTTGAAGTCAAAGGTGAAAACTAAGGACAACTGAAGTAGTTCTAGTGGTTGTGTGTCACAAACTCAGGCTTTAGGAAGAAAGTTGGAGTGAGGCTTATGCCGAAACACAAATGTTGCATTACTGTCAGGCTCTGACAGATTGAAATAATAGTCCTGTGCAGAGGAAGGCTGCTGCTGGCATCAGCAGAATGTGCCCCGTAATGTACACTGAATCTCCAAGCAGTAACATGAACATCCACTGAGATCACAAAAGAAATGTCCCACATGTGCAGTACAGCTCGCTTGGGAAGACACTGACATGATAGGACCTACCAATGACAAATAAAATTCAGTCCAGGTAAATGAATAAACAGTACAAACAAGAGTCATTCATAAACTGGGAAATGTGCTGATATCTAGACAAATAAAGCAATCTGGGTGTTTCTGTATTAAAATAATCCCTAAACTATTCATCCCAATGTGTACTGGCAATGAAAAACAAATCAAGTAGTGGAGTGAATTGAATTACCAGTCCTATGCACTATAAATCAAAAGGAGATCCAAGCATTTTTATTGCTCCATATGGCAGAGTTGGCCATTGTCTAGAGTACTGTTTATAACACTACTCACATCAAAGCTGGAAAGTTAAAATTGCTGGAGAAGGTGGATCCAAAACAACCCAGAACAAGAAAACTGCTAATCTAATCATTAACAGAGAAAAACAGAGTAACATTCAAGCTAAGAACGAACAAAGGAAAAAGCAGAATCAAATTAGTTCTAAGATCTTCTGATGAGTGAAGGAAATTTGTGATTGAAAATAGAGGAGGAAAGTGGAAACCTAAGTGGATGTTTAGACAAAATTCCACATTCAAAACAATACACATTTAATGATATGCATTATCCCAGTCAGTGGTAAGCTAATGGAAGTGGCATTACCTGGAGTTCTCATGCATGCCCAAATCATGTCAAATGGAGGGATGATTATTGGATAAGCCAGTGAACTGGATGCTAGGCAGCAATAGATGAGTATGGTGTTGACTCCAACATCAGTATGATTAGAGAGCTGATACTCTTCAGATCACAATCACCAACAGTGACACCGCAAGAGTTATGAATAAATGAAATTAGAACAGGGTAATTTGTGAAATTAATGCTGATTATGTCTTTAATATAAAATTGTACTTCTGCCTCTTGGTTTCTTCACAGCATTACCCAACTTTACACCATATGTTTGCACAGTCCTAGAAACTGGAGGTGGTTGAACTTGGTGGTGGGTGTTAAGGTGGATCTGATGCCTGATGCAGCTTTCTTTGGTTATAATTCTGGAGGTCACTGGCTGCGCCCACTGCCCTGGGGAGCCTGTTCAGTGCCCAACCACCCTCCAGGGGAAGCACCTTTTTCTAATATACAACCTAAACCTACCCTGACACAGTTCCAGCCATTCCCTGAGGTCCTGTCACTGGTCCCCACAGAGCAGAGATCACTGCATGCCCCTCCTCTTCCACTCAAGAGGAAGTTGTAACTGTGATGAGATCTCCCCTCAGTCTCCTCTTCTCCAGGTTGAACAGACCAAGTGCCCTCAGCTTCCCCTCAGGAAATGAGCTGGTGGTCCCTCACAAGGTCAATCAGGTACAACAAGACCCTGCCAGTACCACCATCAAGCCTTGTTATCCCACAGTGGTCTTGTGAGAGTGGGGGAGGCTGAGCAGGAATCAAGGTAAGGATTGAGAAGGTATTATGGTGTGATTGCTCTGCAGCATGCTTTGCTAAACCTATCTCACAGGCACAGCCAGCATCTCAGCATAGCAAACAGTGCAGAGAACTTTCAGACCCATCCACCTCTCTAGTTTTAAACTGGCAGGTGGCATGTTCCTTAAAAGGGTCTTCAGGCATCTGCTGTTTTGGTTTCTTTCTGGTTCAGCTTTGTGCCCAAGGGAGCGAAAGCTGATACAGTTTGCTGACTGCAACTTGCCTCAGGACTGCCGAGTTTGCCTTTTTGAAGTTATAACCTCAGATTTAGGAAGTTGTGGACTAAAATAGCTCATCAAAATATGCAGATGGGAAAGAGATTACCCCCCTTTCCTGCTGCATGGAATGAATTGAAATTTGTGGAGTCTCCAGTTATTGAGTTTTCCTTTTTATGGAAGCATTTGGCTTATATACATGTGTTAGAACTAGAATGAATTTTAAACATGTTTCCACGAAGCATAATTAAACATATTAGAACCTCAATGAACTGTATTGTATGCCAAATGAAAGACTGCAAGGAGTAAAAGGAATTAAAATGAATGTCAGAGTGAAATGAAGTTAACACTGAACACCTCCATCACGATCAATAAAAAATTTGTTGTTGTTCAGTGTGTTTAACAAGGTTCTAGAGATGTAAAATGAAGTGTCTCATTGGTTAAAATTAAAACATTGAAATGCTGCTAGGAGATCACAGGTAATATAACTACCTGAGAATACATCACAATTCTAGCAGCAGCCTGATAATTAAACCTTTGTCTCAAGTGTGAAACCTCCTGCATGTAATAGGATACTGGAATTTATGTAGGTGAAATGATAGATGGAACCAGATATTTTAATTCTTTACTTTTAGAAAATTTGGTAAAGAAATCAACATTAAAGCTCAATGTGTATTGCTTTTTGTTCCCCAACGTAATCTGTTGGTTTTTGCATCAATAAACACATTAATCAGAAGCTGAAAAATAGAAAACATTAGTCAATGATCCAATAAAATCTTATAATATGATGCTAGTAATGAAAAAAATTGACAGATTAATGAAAACAGTGATAACAGATAGAAAATGTAGCCTTCCAGTACAGTGCTTATGATGTTTGAATGAGTTTCAGAATATAAGCATGAAAAACTATTCTAACCTATCCTATTTCTAAGGGTCCTCTGGATTTACTTCCATACAAACTTATAGCACAGTATTTAAATATTGAATGGTTTTATACTTTTTTTTCCCCTGACATGAGGGGAACCCCTGAGTAAAACAACACACCATACATCTGGGAGAAGTATGTGAATTTTTCCCCGGCTGTGTTAAAAGATTCCAGGGATCCTTTTGCAACACATATCACATTAAATGTTATTTCTCATTGTAAAGGTGTTACTGTCCTCTTCTGCTCCCCCCCACGTTGGGCTGGCTTCATTTTGCTGCCTATTCTCCTTATTTATTTTAATTCCATATAAAATCAAAAGGCGTTAACAGGAGTTTTTATTTTGTGGGGTGATTGGCCAAACTCTTTTTTTTTTTTCCTAAACTGCATCAAGTTTTAATGAAAATGGAACTGCAACCAAGAAACCAGAATGTTTCTGATTTGAAACAAATGAAACTAGTACCTGCTTTCCTTTACTGTATCAGAAAGCCCTTGATCTTAACTGCAGGTTGTCAAGCTGTGCAACAGGCTTGGAAGTTACTGTGCTGGAAGCGTAGGTTTCCTTAGACTTGCATCTAAGTAGTTTTTCATGTGTCCACCTGTCTGCTGTCAGACAATGAGAGTTTAATCCTCTGGGAAAAAGAAAAAGAAAAAAAAAAAAAACAAACAAAACCAACCTGTTTCAGTCCTACTGTTTCAGTGCACACCTGTTAACAAACTTGTTGTGCCACCAAAGCTGACAGAGAAGTGGGTGATTGCTTGTAGATTTTTTGTGAAAATAGATGGATAAGAAAAGAAGGGAGACCCACTCAGTTTGTAAAGACATTTTTCTATAGGGCATTGAAATGCTTGCACATATCATATAGCTGTCCTAGTTACAAGAAGAATTTTGGAGTAAATCCGATATAAAAATGCACACACAGCCAGACTTTCTTAGTTCTGATGACAATGATTCATTTTGGAGTACTATATTGGCTTTTTCTTTGCATTTATCTCTATGCACATTTAACAAAATGCAATCTTTTTATATTCAAACAAACGAAAAAGACACCATGGTGTGCCAGGCAGAACAGAATCTGCCCTATAAGGCAGTGTCATAAACTCAAACTATTTTCAACATTTTGCATTAAAATGACATCAAAACCCTCTTTAAACTGCCTCACTTTAAATGAAACCACCTCACTTTAAATGATTCTGATCCAGTTCCTCCAGCTTCTGCAAAATCTGACACTTCCTCCCATTTAAGTAGATTATTTTAAATTATGACAAGTATTTGGTAAACATGAATTTTTAGACTACTAAAGCATAAGATCTGGTGGATTTTGCCACCAACGTGTGTTCCCCTAAAATTATAATAATCCTGAAAAGCTGATGCAACGAATTTACGCTTCCATGAAAAATCAAATGGAAAATTTTTACTGTTTTCAGTGTAAGTCCATTGACTCCCATGGATTTTCTGTTGATTTATGTGAATATGAATAAAATTGGAAAGGGCCCAGTAGAATAACTTGTAGTTTACACAAAAAGGATTTATTGCAAGTACTCATCAAAAGAATTTTTCAGCGTAATTTATAACCTGTTTACTGACTATAGTTGACCTTCAAAATTGCTATTAAATATTCACTCTAAGGACTACTCTGTATATTTAACTAAAACCTCAGTTTAGAAAGGTTGCCAGTACACTTCTACCTAGTGTCTATGTTTTCCTCTCAGTTTCAATGTAAGACAAAAATTAATAGCTAGAAAAGACACATCTTTTCCCCTTGGAATTGACTAGAAGTCCAATAATTTTGATGTAATTTTGATGAATAGTCTTATTTTGTGACTCTAAATGTCCACCAGAATCAATGTGCTGGATTAGATAATATTTTATTCTTTTCTGTGTCCATGATGTGTCCTCATAATCATCGTGCCTGAGAACTTGTCCTGACTACAATTATTAAAGTATATAAGGTACTGTTGGTTTGTGTACCAACTGTGTGTCTGAGGTCCTCACCTTCTTGCATGTACTGGTGTAGAATACCTTCCCTGCAATGTTATTAGGGAAAAAAGTTTCCTTTAACCATGTTCTAGCCCGAAAATGATACTGCTGTGCTTTTGTGTGGTAGAAACACCCATTTGAAACAGTGCTAGGAGGTGTTAGCTAATCCTTTTCAATGATGCCTTTTTACAGCCTAATCGAGATAAACCCCAGGAGGGAAAGGGAGGTTTGCAAGATGGATCTGTGCCCCGTGTGGTTTTCCAAATGGATTAAAAGTCCATTTTATTAACTGAGTGCAGTGTAGTATGAAATAAACCTGAAAGCATATGGTTTTGCCCTGCCGGAGAGCCATGAGTGGAAGCTCTGCTGTGATTTTCCCAGTCCCAACCTCTCTCTGCCAGGAAACTTCAACAGTGTTGGGCCAACATGCTCCCACTGTCCCGAGGCTGGTGGCAGTGAGCTGGATGGGACAGTGGTGCCCAACTCCCTGAGCCAACCTGGTTATCCAAGGCTGGGGAGGGAGTGGTTGGGAGCCCTTCCCTGGAGGTGGCACATGCGCTTAGGGGAGCCTGAGCCTTTGGAGGCTGGTAGGGGAATGTACCCTGGCTGTGCTGTGAGGGGACAGGATGAAAGGAGGTATTTATGGTCTGCATGGCAAGACCCCACCTGAGGCTGTGCATGGGCACCATGTTGTGTTGCTGGAGCCACCCTGATCCTCAGCAGGGACAATCTGACCCTGCATATGCTGCCAAAGGGTTGGCTGGGCATGACCTTATATGTCTGTGGACAAAGAGAAATTACATTCCCCATGTGCCACTGTGGGTACCATATAGCTGTAGCTGAGGTGCTTGTGTTTCAGGCATCATTTCCAGCTTGAGTGGCTTTTCCTGTCTGCTCCAAAAATACGAGCTCACTTGGTTCTTTGGTGTTCTTCAGGTCCACCTCTGTGACCACTGTGGATAGTCCTGGTGGGCTGCACCAGTTATTAAACTTTATTAGGGTAAAATTTTCCTATGCTTTCTTCCCTGTTAATAGAAATAACTTTCTGTCTTGGAAAAAAAAATAAAAAAATAAATAAAGAGTTTGATCTCAACAGCTACCAATGCATCTGCAAGATAAAGGTAAGTTCTGTTTGAACTAGCAGAGTCCTGGGACAATTTCTGGCGCTCAGCCTTTCTCTTGAGCCTCTGCTCTATGTCCTGCAGCTGCCAGGGCCACGAGGGATAGGTTTTGCTTTCTATAAATCGAATTGCTGAAACATGGCTCCTACAAAAGCCAGCCAACACCATCTTCTATCCACACCACGGGAATGCTGGCGTAAATATCCATTCAAGCTCTTCAAAGCATTCTTGCCCATGCTGCAAATGGAGCCAAGGGTTTCCTCACATGCAACACATAAAATATCCCATGTAGTTCCCTGGATTTCTGTTGTATTTCCTAACACTTCCACCAAAAGCTCGAAAACTGTTTTAAATTAAGTCAGTTGCAGCTGCTCTGTCAGGAATTCACTAAGCACTGCAGCCACTGAAGCAATTAAAAAAATGGCACAGAAGGTAATTAAAAGCCTTACTGGTTCTTGCTATTAGACTGACATTTTAAATGCCTCTAGATGTTTTATTGTGCCAATAACCTATTTCCCTAGTCTCGAAGAGAAATACAACTGACATCACTAATTTAGTAAAGTATTCTACAGGTATCATAATGTTCCAACTAGAAATCTATATTAAATCACTGTGGTTTTCTGTTCTGCACAGTCCTTGATGCTCAACTTAATGAAACAGTGGTTATTTGTTAATGAGTATTAGAACTTAGTCTCTCCTTCTCATTCCCTGTAGTGAACTGTGTAATATTTTTATTACTTGTGCACAAAGAGGCACTTTCTGGTTATCATGAGCATGTGGGCTGGAGGGAGTCGGGCAGAGATTGTCCTTCTGTACAACAGCAGAGCAGAAGTCCTGGTTTGTTGTACAGGGCAATGTGAGAGGCCTTTCTCTGCCCCAGTGAGCTTTACTAGTGAGTAGTGCTGAACAGTATATGACTGGCTGCTGTCCACAAGGTCTGCAAGGACATAGCTGGGCTTCTCAGAGCTCCTTTGTCCTCAAGTCCTGTGTTTGGAGGAACGCTGATAGAGGGAGGTTCTTCCCAGAGAACTGAGTCAGTCTCCACAGCTAGATAAGTCAGGCTGCCATAGTATAACCCTTCCCAAATCCCACGTGTGGCAGGATATTAGACAGTTTGCTAACTTTCAATTCAAGGTCCAAGCAGAGACTTTAAAAGGATACAGGGAAAATATTTTATTACAACATTTTCCCTGATATCTTCTAAAACCTTTTCAATGTGCCAATGAACCACCCTGATAGGAAGTTATAGGAAAACCACATGACAGAGGGGAAGATAACTGGAGGTTGCTTAATTTTTTTCATCTTGATTTATTTTGTAGATCCCACTGGAACATGAAATCTAACCAGATTTCAAGTAAATTACATTTATCTGTAAAGTATACAGAAGTAAGACTATAGCAAACAGCATTGCTATGGGTGTTATAATGCCTCAAAGTTTGACAGAAATTATTCTGATGTGTAAGCACGAGGAGCAGCATTAATGTTAAGCTTTCAGCTTTTATTCCATTTTTTGTCTCCTGGGTCACCTTAATACTATGTAAACAGGGGTGCTTTGAAAGGGATTTCAGCAATAAACAAACCCACACATATTCCTGTGACTCAGGAGAAAGCCCACACAGGCTGGCTCACATTGACCTCTGTGGTGTCTTTTATTTCATATCCTGCTGATCAACACTACATGTCCCTACAGTTTGCATCAACAAGAATGTAAAATGGCAAAACTCTCTTGGCACTGATCTCCAAAGCCACATCTAATTCTCTTTTTTAATGAGGCATTGAATTATTCCGTACAGTGAGATGCCTGTCAGTTTGCAGCATAGTTCTGTGCGTGCTATTATGCCACCAGAGATAAACAATCAGTAGGATTGATCAGGCAGGCAATCACTTAAACAAATCTGAGTAGGGGAAAAAAAATGCACATGCTCAGGATGAAATAGATATTTTGATAAAGTTTCAAAATGAAAATATGTGATGTGTGAATACAGTGAGTGGCAGTAACTAATTAATGCTGAGTTAGCTTTTGCATAAATGATGCATTTTCTAGAGTTGCAATGGGAGGAAGGTCTAGGAACTAGAATAAGAAGATCCATGGTCAGTTCCCCCATTTTGCTACAGTTTTAGACTGGAGCCGTTTAGTTTCCCCTCTGTGTAGCAGCTCCACTCCTTCACTATAGAAGCAAGAAGATACACCAGCTTAGGGCAAGGGTGGCCCTTCTTTTCAAGGGGGAAAGGCAGGTTGTAAGTGATGTACCTCTGTGAGAAACGTGGGACCAGCAGGTATGGTTCTGGCCATCCTCTTCAAGGCTGGACATCTGTGAGTGCAGCAAGGTGCAGATGGAAGGAAGAGACAGCAGAAAGGTCATTGTAGTTGTGTGACAGTCATTAACTGGTTATGTAGCGCATTCATGGGAGGCATTTCAGGGGAAAATGGTGTCAATGCAGTCCTCAAAGACCCACCACAAACCACAACCCAACTTTATCTTCCCTACTCATGCTGCTAAGCCATCCCGTCTATACTTTCCACCACACCCATCAGCACCACAACAAAACAGTGAGTAGATGTTTATTTGTGCCCCTAGGAAATGTTTCAAGCATTGCTGATGATATCTGGATTGATGTGTAAAAATCTTTGCCATGATCTCATACCATTAAGCCAGCAGTTATTCAAGTGCTTTGGTCACTCAGATCTGCTCTGCTGTTCATTAAGCCAGTGGGTTTCTACTGAGTTTGAAGAGCAGTAATTAAACAAATTAGACATTTTATCACCTGTTTTTGCTGCGTCCTGGTTTAACTGTTGCTATTTAAGACCATGTGATGGATATATCAATTTCTCCATTTACCTACATCCCAGCCAACCCATCATTTCCTTTGGATTTCTTTATACTCAAAGGAGTTCTCAGCTGCTCTACTGAATCTTTTTTTATGAAATCATCTGTCACAAGAAATCTCATCACATATCAAAATTTCATTTAAAAAAATTCTTGTCCTCTCCTTGGGTGAGAGTGTATTTTGTACCTTTTAATACGACAGAGAGGATTCCTGTCTGGCAAAACCCTGTGAAACTGGACTCTCATGCTCTGTCATCTTTGGTTTAGAAGAGATCACTCTGAGACATTCTGATTCTGTTTGAGCTACATGCCATGACAGAATAGCACATCTGAAGCCACTGTCCAGCTGCTTGTAATGCAATCCTTGGTGCCAGAAGTCGTCCCCCCTCACCCTGATGGCTGAGCTGCTCGTGAGATTCCTCCAAACAAAACGCTTAGCAGCTTCAGTAAGGACACGTTCTCACCAAGCAGGTGGGGCAGCACAGTGGGATGCAGCTGAGAACACGTGTCTGCAGCTTAAGGGGATGTGGTTTTACAGGCAGCAAAAAGCTCTGGAGCTCCAGAGCTTTTGAAACAGGCTTCTCCGTCTAACCTGAAAGTCTGATGTAAAGCCTGACGCTCTAAAGCATAAAAACAATTTAATTAGGGAACATCTTGATGGTTAAGTTCAACTGAGTCGTAGTCTGAGTGTTTGGGTTGGAAACGTGGCTGTTTAGCTGGAATTGTAAAGTGGTGAGGTAATTCACTGGTATGCAGTGTAATTTGTGATTAAGGTTATCTGCAGTATCTAACCTTTTAGTAAATGCCAGCTGCATAATGACTGTCAGTTTTCTCTCCTCAGGTATTACATTGTAGAAGGTTCTATCTGACCATAAGAATCTATTTAATAAGACCCTAATGGGAAATGACCAGTATCTGAGTATTACAGATTAAAAGTGACAATGCTAATTGACTGCAGAGGTATCTACATGAAGAGGGACCAGAAAAATCATTTAAGTCTAAATGAAATTGGACTGATTTGATATTTGAAAAAGCATTACATTCCTCTTGTGTTTGGCAGTGTGGATTAATTGCTCCTTCTGCCAGGCAGAACTAGTTCCTGTGTATCAATAGGCTGACACTGTTGGGGAGTGAAGAACATGAACTTGGGGGGTTTAGAAATACATAGTTTACTAAAATTAGAAGTATATGGGAAGGTCTGTATTGTATGTAATTTTTATGGTGAGGAATGAAATGATATTTTGTATATGTATTTTGTGATTGCTGATGAAACAAATGGGGTGCACAACCACATTTCTGTTCTGAGGATGGAAATTTAATTACCTTTTTTTTTCTTAGCTTTTCAAAAAGCATTTTTCAAATAGTACTAGGAAATAGAAAATCAGTTCTATTTTATGAGGAGAAATTGGTAGGAATCATTATGGGAAAATGATCATATGTGGCATATGCTTATCTCAAAAATGACAAAATCATTAGGTGTCAGGTAAATGTGGGTGCTTAATTTCTATATAGTTTGCTGTGCGCTAATCTACTTTCAATCAAAGAGACTATATTACAAACTAATTTCTCTATATGATTTTTACAGGTCTAAGAAGGGAATTAAACACAGAGCATTGATTCCAAATAACATGTTATGTGCACAGGAAAAGCAGCATTTTCATATGTAGAAATATATTTTTTTTTGGAAAATAAACATTAGATATCCTTTAGAAGTCCCAAGAGACTGGGAAAAATTCCCTCTAGCATGGATTTATGTGCTTTAAAATAGAATGGGAAAATAGTCGTAAAGATAAAGAAAAGACTTAGGGGTTCAATATGTGCTGCCACTGCCTCTCCCCAAAAACCTAATCAAGTTAAATGTTTTGTGTATTAAAGCAACATATGAGCCACCTTCATAGATTTTATTTTATTTTATATAATACAAAGATTGATGGTTTGGATCTCTGGTTGTTTTTAAAACCTACAAGAAAGCAGGGAATTCAATACAGGATTCAGAGAGTTAATACAGAAAACAGTTAAGTATGTGCTTAAATGCAGTATGTGAGCAATTCTGTTGAAGGTGGAGGAACATGTGGCATGGTTCAAACTTAATGAATCCATAAGTCTTCACAAAATCATCTGCTTAGTGTCTCTGGTGAAAGATAAAGAAGGAGAAAAGCATGGTAATTTTACAGGAATAGGCACTGAAATACGCCCTGCTTTTCACTGACCCGGCTGTATCCCCAGCTTATACCTCAGAATGGATGCAATGTGCTCTGTGGGACATTGTGCAGTGCTAGGAAGGAAATAAAGATGGGACACAAACAAACAAAATAATCCTAAATTCTCTGAAATATGGTGATGGAGTCGTACAATTTTCAGATTAAAGTTCAGGTAATTTATTTTTAAGGTAAAATTTTTTGTTTTCTTCTAGTATAATGCATAGGATTAAGGCAAAATGGAGGCTGTTTTTAGAGTTCAGAACACAGGTTATATTCACTTTTATACAAGAATTGATAGGCCATTCATATAGCTGATGCAATGTAAAATAATCATCCACAGCTACTTACACAGCATGGAGCTGGGAAACATATCAAAATAATCAGCATGAAAGTGAACCATAGAATGTGCTGAACGTAAATATATGGCCTAATTCTCCCTTTGTGTCAGTTTTAGGCCAATATAGCTGTTGCAATATAAATAAAAACACAGCGGTAATTTCAGTGATTTCAGTGCAGCTGGTCCTTAGATAAGTGAAAATGTTTAGGCTTTCATTTTGTGGTCTTTAGCTTGAAATAGAATGCCCAGTGTTTGTCTTGACTTTGATTTTTCACAATTAAAAATTAATCAGAAAGGAAAAAAGTGTGTGAATATTTTTATAAACACTGTAACTTCGGTTAAATTTGAACATAATAGCCTTTGAGGCCTTTATATTCCACAAACTCAAAGCTTCCTGAAACTGGTCTGCATAATTCATTTAAATACAGATATCATAGAGCTGCATATTTGTGTTTGTTATTCAACATCCATATTTGAAGCCGTATCTTTGCATTCAGCTCACTGGTAACTTGGCTTAGCACTCCTGCAGTTTAAATACCAAACCTCAGTGTCTGGCTCCTCATGACTAATCTGTGAACTGCCACTTGCTCAGTCCTGATTTGGGGAGGGATATTTTTGAATCCTGGCTGGGTTAATGAGTGATGGAATTGATTCATACATGTTCTACAAAAGTCAAAACTGACCAAGTTTTATTACAGAGTAACATGCTGATTCACCAGTGGATAACTTGGTGAATAAAGTCATTTGGGTTTCTCTCTACAAGTGTTCTGTGGCTCTCATACAGTTTTTTTACCCTTTCCTTAAATCCTGGCTTGCCTGGGGATGAAACTAGAAATGGTGTTTCTTACATTTTACAGTGAGCAGCAACATGCAGAGGTTCTGCAGGACAATTTTGAGACCCTCATCTTTATGCTCTGGTTAACTGGGCCAGCTTTAGGACCAGTTTATATCAAAACAAGCGTTTCCCCTGTTGCATGAGCTCACCTGCTCTTTGCTGGACTTGGTGCTGCATCTCTCCCAACAGCAGAGCAAGTCTGCTCCCCTCCCTGCCAATTATACCCAGATAATCCCACAGCTAAATCCTGGAGGTGACCTCTCTCTCTGCCTCAGTTTAAAGCAGAGAGAAGTGGTTGTTGCAGGTCTTTTTACGGTTCTGTGTTGGCACGAGATATAATTGTAGACAGAAACAGGAATACATCAGCACAAGAGGGAGATCCATGTGGAAGTGCAAGACATGGTTCCTCGAATGGTATTTATTAAGCATTGTAGGGATTTTTAGAAAACGACGGAGAAAAATCTTGAAATGTTTTACTTTCAAGAATTTTAGTAATTTTTAAAAGTAATGTCTTAAAGTAAATATAAATCAGAGATGATATTTTATATTTGTCCCACATAGTGAAAAGGGACAAGAAGAGGATGAATGCAAAGGTAAGAGATGCTATTTTTCCTGAAGATTGCAACTATGGAGAGGAAATTGTGTCTGCACAGATTTGCACAAATAGTTCCAGCAGACAGCATAAATACTTCTTTATACAAAAAAACCACAACAAAAAGCAGTTCTTGTCTTTTTCTCCATCTTCATCTTACTTAGTTTATATAGGGGGAAATGCACATTAAAAAAATATCATCTACTTTTTATTTTTTTAAACATCAGTATGGTGCTAGAATAATTTTTAACCTAACTGTAAAATCCATCACTGTCGATAGATATAAGAATGGCTTCAATTTTTTTTTTCTTTCTAACAACGACATGTAAAGAAGAGCCATTTTATAAAATTCTAAACTTTCACAAAGGTAAGAAATGGCAAAATAATAACAACATTTGTCTTCTGTCAAGAAATATTGACATGGTATTACTACAGCAAAATTGGTTTGTGTCGTGAAGTGTGTCTCATAGATAAATCAGATTTGAGACTTTTTGAAGCTAACTAAATTGTGCTTTGGTACTGATATATATAAGAATATCAAGACACACGATACTGAGGATTATTTTTTCTTTTTTTTTTTTAAACAAAGTAGGGTAAGAGCACTTCAGTTTGAAAAAAAAAATGTTTCCTTCTCTTTATCTGCCTTCACTTATTTCACACTTCACTCTGCTGTGATTCGATGTGTCAGTAAGTGGGCAGTGCATGGCTCAGCCTCAGGTATGAACAAGCAGAAGGGAGGTATATATAGATTTATGGAAAGATGCCCTTTCCTTGTCAGATTAAGTAGATATCATTCCAGCATTCTAGTATAAATACATTTATATTTCCACATAGTTCAGATACATGTGAGACACAGATAGCCAAAACAGCTTTAAAAACATTTATAAGCACATGGGGTTTAGCAGGCTGTGCTGAACACTTCTCCAATAGTTGTACAGCTTGGGGAAGGACTTGCAGAATATTTGGGAACTGCTGCTCCTCGTGGTCGTGCTTAGCTGAGTTGTTAAGCTGACATCTGGCAGAGCATCTTCTTGCTCCAGGGCATCCTCCACGCCGTCAGCGGAGGTGCTGGGCCACTTTGCCAAATGCGTGGCTTGAACTGGTTTCTTCATGCCTTGCTCTGCAGAACACCAATGGCTTTGCCCCACGAACTTGAGAGGAACAGCAGCAAACAATTAGCAGTTCTTCAGTCCTAGAAAATATCCATCTGCTCTTGGCACAACTGTTTGTCAACATATAAATAGCTCCACTGCCAGCAAATGGAGTAATTTTCTGCATCTGGCTCATGCTTCCTCTCCTCCCTGTGTAAGTGGCATTTGCAGTTCAGTAAAGGAGTTATTCATATATTCACAAAAACGTCAGTTCTTACCACATTATTTTCAAAGGAATGATTTCAGAAAATATATGGAAACATGGAGATTCCCTGAAGGTTTTTTTGCCTTATTTTTTTGGCACTGGAGTGCACTTTCATACTCAAAGAGAGGTAAAAAACACATCTGAGGGGCTGTGTTTGATTTTGCATTGTGTAATTAGTTACCTGCTGGAGTTTCTCACAGCTTTTCCATTTGCTCCTATAAGGGCTAATCCTAACTAAGAAAGAAATGAGTCATTCTGTGACCAGTGGAACTTATGAAGCTTCGATTCCTGCAGCTCCCTCCCATGTGGTTTCTCTAGTGTCTAATGGCTTGGTTGAGTTCACTGCAGGTTCTCCCACAGTAAGATACCCAGATTAGTTCCCTTTCATTTGACTTTCAATTTTCACAGAGCAAGTAGAAATTTACTTTAAAATTAACATAATGTGGAAATATGTTTCATTTATTTAAAAAAAAAAAAAAAGAAGAAAGAAATCAAAACATTGGTGCTTTAAAGCAGCCACAAAACTGTGTTTTACTTTTTCCCAATTAACTGATGATCATAAGTGCTGTCAGCTGTGTAATGGACACAGCAGTAGTGCTTCCATATCTGGAGTTGCCCTTGATCCCACCACTGGGCTTTCTAAAACACTGCAGTATTTTTGAGTGCTTGGATGAGGCAAATAACTCATAGTTTTCTCAAATATCAACAGATGTTGAGTAGGAAAACTGCTGCTTTCTCTAGAACAACCTTTGCTATTTAGATTACAGGTGATATATTTTCAATGTTTGCTAAAGAGGATGCTTGGAATTCTAAGATATGGAGACCTCACACCTGTGACAGGTAAGGCAGGCATCCAACCTAGATGCTCTCTGAGGCAAAGTTTGGGGTGGCACAAATTCTGTAAATGAAGGCAGAGATGGATGGTGTATTTCCATTTGGCATCTCCAGAATTCTGTTTGCTTGCATGAACATGCAAGTGAAATCTACTCTGAGTGTCTGTTGGACACTGGATCAATAAACCCTGCAGCTTATAATCTGATCAATATGCAACATGGTAAATGATCAGCAAGTCTGGTTTAGTGAGTTAAGTGGTTTTTGCAGTTTTTGTGTCTTGGAAAGTTTAACCTGTGGGTTTTGATCCTCTGCAGCAGAATTGTGAGTCTGGTTTTGGTTTGCTTTGTTTAAATCCAGCGAAACTTCATGGCTTCCTGTGTTCCTAAGATCCAGCGTTTGGGGGAACAGGCAGAGTGTGTAGCTTTGGTTTGACTTGTCTTTTAATGCACTCATTAAATATACCCCTGGAAGGATTCTAGACCAGGTTGGATGGGGCCCTGAGCAACCTGGTCTAGTGGAATGTTCCCTGCCCATGATAGGGGAGTTGGAACAAGATAATTCCAACCCAAACTATTCTGTGACTCTATAACATTCTCTACCACTGACATACTGAGGAAAAACTTCTGTAGAAATAAAAACGACAAGGCTCCAAGGGGTTCTCAGACTCCAATCCAGGTCAAACTGGAATTCTCTCTTGAACAGTCAGGTGTTATTGCATAAATGTTGACATATCCCAGCTGGCCAAACCCTCATCTCACACCAACTTAATTTACTTTCAAGTCCACTGGCTTCTGTGGTTTCTCTATTTTAAATTGGCATTGCTTAGACATTCCCATCCTAAGAACTAAAGCAGTCTGGGAACTGAATGTTTTGCAAGTTTTTTCCTCATGTAGTGGTGTCAGAGATGTCTGAGATTCTCAGGAAAATGCCAGTATTGGATGTGTTTCATCCTGGTAACCTCAGAGTCAAGACCGCACCCTGAAGCTTCAGATTTAAGTAAGATTAGTAACTCCTGGTCCATGAAACACAGGACTGATGGGCTGCCACTATCATAAAAAAGGAAGCAATACAAAAATAAACATAAAGAACAAGCAGAAAAAGAAGCAATTATTGACTGATAATGACGTTCAGCGTTAGTCACTAAGAGCTTAGTGCCTTGAAATACTGTTCCCAGGCTTTGCTTCTAGAAGTTGAAGCACATGTAAATAGCAGAGCAAATCATGTTGTCACTAATGGGTGTTCAGAGCTGTACTAAGATTTCTCCAACATTGTCATTGGTTTCTTTTCAGGGGGTTATAAGTAGCTTGAATTAAATAGATTTTGTAACTACTTCCACTTTTTAATTTTCCTATGACAACTCCCCTTTAATTTCTCATTCAGACCAGCAGAGCCCAATGCAGTTATTGGACATATGCTGTGAACAAGACACACACTCACAATTCTGTCTCTATAAGAAAGAGTGGAAGCAGAAGTTTACTTCACAGACAACATAATTGGCAAGCAATGCCATACAAAAATGATATTATTTTTAAAAATAAATAGCGTGCTTTTAAGGGATTTTTTAGTTTACTAAGCTTTATTTATTTTTGCTGGGCCTTCCTTGGGGATATTTAGTATTTCAGAAAACAAATTATAATATTGTTGCATTTTAAAACAAAAATTTCTTTACTTTGCTGAGAGAATGGTTTGGTGTGTGTACACTTTCAGAATAAATAAAACCCCTGTGGAGCTTAGTTATTGGACTAGGTATAAATTTCGGCCTGGTGAAAACTTCAGGAGTTATGGAATGCTCAGAATCAGGCAGATTCAAAACAGCTGCAGCCCCAGCAGCTGGTGATCAAAGCAAGGTGTCCCCAGCCCATCCAAGGGTTTGGGAAGCCCCTGCTATGTCCAGCCCCAGCACAATCCCTTTCTGCTGGGGGCTGGTGTGATGATATCAGGGCACTCGTGCCAGGAGCTTGCAGTTCCAGCGTCTGGACACAGTGATGACATGGACACTTTTATACTAAAATCCTGCACTAGAATCTAAGCCTGGAGTAAATCAGCCATTGTTAACCTAAATATGCCATCTCATGTTTCATTCAGGCTTACTTCAGCACGGATGTTTCTCGCTGATTGCAGCTGAAATGAAGACAAATCAGGCTTATTATATTTAAGGCTTGTGAACATTTTTATTTTTGGGCTTTCGGTGGGTCTGATTCTAAAGTGGCAGCCATTTCCACTGGAGTAAATTGGGAGCAATCACCTGGCTCCTCGTTGTCATTCACCCTTCAGTTAAACCAGGCTCTCATTCATCGGAGCAAAAGGTGCCTGAGCTTGGAGTAATCAGCACAACATGGTGAAGTATTTAGCAGAACAGGGACTGAAACACAAGTCCATCATTCCCCTAAGTGCCCCAACAGGAGCCTGCAGAAAGTGGCTGCTGTCACTCCTTGCTTGCTTTCTCTTCTCCTGTTTATATAAAACCTGAACCAGGGGAAGAGTTTCACTTTACCCAGGAGAGAAACTTGGTGTCAAGTCACCATAAAATGGGAGATTTGTGGTTTAATCCCACGGGAGAGATCAGGCATTGAACCAGATACCTGTGAGATGAATGAGTTAAGCCGCTGGAAAGGCTTTGCTTTACAAAGAAGGCAAACTGGGATTATTCAGCTCGGGGGAAAAGTGTGATGGGTATATGACAAAAATCTATAGAATCATCACTGGTGTTGGGAGGGTGGGTGAGCAGGGACTTTCCAGTCCCTCTTCCAAAACAAGAGCAGATCTAAAACAAATAAAAGGAGATTTGTAATTTTTTTTTTCCTCCACCAAACCTGTGATTTAACTTTGGAGCTACTTGCCAGAAGAGTCTGTGGATGTTGAAGGTTTAAGAGAGTTTGGGGAAGACCTGACAACTCCATGGAAGAGAAATCTGTTAAGTAGTAGGGAATATAGAGAACACGTCCTTTGCATAGGAATTGTTGGAGCTGCAGTCATGTTCAAAAGAGGGTTTGGATGCTCCTGACAGTGTAATGAGCTGCACAGAGAGAACTGCTCCGCTCCTGCCACTGCCAGGGCTGCTGTCAGAGACAGAGCAGGGAGCTGGGACATCCTTGGCCTGAGCACTACAGGGGGTTTTGCATGGATAAGAGACTGGAAAGGGTATTATCTCCTACTTTCTCCAGCCTGTGTATCCCGAGCTTGGGCTACCTCTGCCTGCAAGACTGGGTCCCTGCAGGGCAATGCTGAGATGGAAAATCCTCTGGGATACACAGAGAGAGAGATGCCCTGTGCCAGGGGAGCATGAACTCTCATGTGCTTTTCTGCTTTTCACAGGTAAAACTTCCCACATTTTCACACCCCATATCACTCACAGAAGTGTTTGCAGGCCTGGGATACCCTCACCTGTAGGCAGCAAGTTTAGAACTGACTATCCAAGTCCTTTACAGATCCATCCCTAGAAAACACTGCAAGGTCACCCAAAAATGCAATAGTAAAAGATGATGGCTGAAACCTGTCTTACCACTGAGACTATCCCACTCTAACAATTATTGGCATAAATGTTTTAATTTTTAGAAAGGTCCAGTAGCATTTAGGAAAAAAAAAAAAGTTTAGGTTTACCTTCAGTAATGCTTGCTTTTTATTTATAAAATTCCTAGCATAAATAAATTCTGGTTACCACAAACCTGAAAAACATAAGACTCACAGGACTTTAAAGACATTTTTGTCAGATCATGGTGAGAACAACCTTGATGTAGTTTGCCAAGCCTTGAATTATAATGTATGTCATCAGCAACGTAAGTTGTTATAATTTACTTCTGACATTAAGATCTTGCTTTTGGGCATATAGTTGCAAATGTATCCTATTCACTTTCTTACTTTCTAAATGCCCTTCATGTTTCAGTAAGACAATCCAATCAAAACTAAAGACCAAATGCACTGTAAAACAAATCAAGCATACAAACAATTCTTAAGCGTTCCTCTGATACGTTAGCTGGCTTGCCCAAGGCTTCTAAACTTCATAAGCTGTGTAATAGTGAAGTGCACAAAAGTTTTCAAAGGGAACATTTATACCATATGGTTTGTATGTTGCTCAGGTTGGAATTTGTGAAAAGAGAATCACACAAATAAGAATTGTGCATAAATCTAGCCAGCCTGGTCCAAGACTTGCTGGTACTGAACGTTCTCTTTCAAAATATGGAGGGTTTGTTCCAATTTTCTTAAGTTAGTTACAATTTAAATTGGTAAGTTTTATGGTGACAGCACTTTGGAGGTGACTAATTGTGCCAAGAGATGTGCAACCCCTGATGAAATAAAAGTCCCTCACAAAGAGAGATATTTTAGTTTAATGATATCATAAAGCCAATTTTTAAAGCTATAAAAGTCACTGATTCTCTGTCTTTAGCCTTAGGCTGAATCCCATATTCTGTGCGTGCTTTCCATCAAAACCACTTTACGTTTTGCTTATAAGGGTGGAATATGTCTGGGTTTGCCTCTTCCCACTCTTTAGAACAAAGCATAAAATTGTTTTCACAAAGGACCCATGAAAAACTCTTAGAAAACTACAGCAGGAGTTTGGTCTTTATTAAAATTTGATATTAACCTGTGCTCCAGAGGCACTGGGGCCACAGGCCCTTTGCACCATCGCGGCAGTGTGAAGGCACGGTCGGTCCTTGCTTTGGCAGTGGCTGCCTGGGGTTGCAGAGCATCCAAATTGCTCCATTTGTATCCTCTGGCAAGTGAAACAACCGCTGGGGATATTTGCAATCCCACCCTTAATGACTTTGTTGCCGACTTAAGCCTGGCAAGGAGCAGCAGCTCAGAGATTTCCAGGAACAGGGTCTGTGTTCAGGGTGACCATGGACATCTGCTTCCAAAACCCCTCTAAATCTCTGCAAGAATACACCCCCTGTAAAAAGCCACCAAAAGGAAGGGGTCATGCACTGATAAGCAAGTTACCAGGGGATGCTTTTAAGGGAAGCAGAAGAATCCTAACCAACTTCCCTGGTCCAAGGTTTAAGCTGATAAAGAGGAGGATTAGATTTTCCCTGTGTGATAACCATCTCCCTGCCCTCCTCAGCTGCAATAATTAAATGAGTTTCAGTAACTGTGACATAAGATCAGATCCCAAGAGCTCCTGCCAAAGAGCACTTATAAGGCATGAATTAAATAAAGGTTGAAGTACTTTTAACCAATCAGCCGATTTCTCACAGAGGGCCAGGAGCTTCTTCATTTAGGAACCTGACATTTTGTTCAAGTTCTGCTGAGCAGAACAGATCACACCAGTTAACGTGGTAATGAAGAAGTGATGGTGGTATTTGCACTCAACTCGAACATCAGCATAAATTCTGTTCCTCGTCCAGATTGGTACGAACTTCCCTGAAATAAAGCATATTTCAGCCTCATTAACCAATTTAGGATCTCAAATGAAATGAGATCAATTTAAGTTAAATCCATCATAAGCAGGCTGCCTTTAAGAATTAGTTTCTTTGGGTCCATAAGGATACTCCCAGAAATTGTTCCTTGCAAGGTCATCTATTCTGAGTTTTTTATGGCGTCCAGCTATACGCAAAATTTTAATTGTAAATGCTCAAATCAGATATATGGACTTTGCTTTCTTAATGTTATTGCCATCCATGAAAACTTGCCTTATTCCTATATTGGAGTTTCAGGCAATAAAGGAATTTTACTGTGTTAAAATAATACACTTATCATTTATCCGCCAACACAGAATTAGAACAATAAACGGTTTTAACAATAATTACTGTGCTTTAGAATAGCCTTCATTTCAAACTGTAGACTTCAGTTCTGTTCATACTGCACAGCTAAAACTACGCTTAAATATTTTACCTTTTCAATAGCTGGCCACCCAAAGTGGACATCTCAGAAATAAAAATTGTAATTAAAATCTTGAAAGGAGGTTACATTTGCTAAGTTACTTGTTGTGAGAACTGCAAGATGGTTCTCAAAGCTCAGCCTGTTGGGATCAGTCAAACAGGTGTAGTTTCTTCATAAATGAATTAATTTTCTCTCAGCACTATACAGGCAAATGTTAAATTCAAAACAACCTGTTTCTAAGGGGTCACCTCTATGTGACACCCCTGTATTGATGTCATCAAAATTAATAGGAAAAATTGCCTTAAGCTTAATTGGTATTTTAATGCCTACATTTTTAAATTATTTGAACAATTTCTTAATTAAACTTGAACACTAAAAATGAAACTCTTTTTTTTTTTGCTCTTTTCTTAATTTTAAGACATTTCAAAGATAATTGGAGTCCACATGGAAGAGTGCTTTTTTGAAACAAAATTAAAAAGTCTTGTACTCAATACTAGATGTTAATTATAAGAAAGAAACAACTGGGGGAAAAAACTATAATGGGTAGTCCAAAGGCCAGCCATGATTTCATCTGAATGATTGAACATAGCAATTGTTTCCCAGATGTTTAGATTGTAATCTCATGGTGGATTTGTATTGCTTTCACTGACTATATCTTTAATATCTACATGGACAGATACTGTGGTGGTTGTTAAAACATTTTAGGAAACTTGCATCTTCCATCACCATTGTCGCAAGTTAAAGGTCCGGAGACCTTAAGCTGATGGTTCAAACTCATCTTGCCAAAGCAACAGAGTGAAAAAATATGTCTGGCTTTTTACCACTCGTTTTAAAGAAACTAAAGTGAATGATGACCTTTTTCAACGTCAATAAAATCATTCTTTGCCCCAGCTTGCAATGTTTGTGGAGCTTTATTTAACAGATAGCTTCTGACATCTTTCTCATCTATGGATCATTTATTGTGTAGGTGTATTTTAACATCTCCCCTGTTCTTGCATCCTCACTTACCACTCTGAAATTAGATAATGCTTGTGCTCACTGAGCAGTGTTACAGTCAGGGATGGACGTGTGTTATGGAGATTAAATCAATGTATCAATTCATTAAACATTTTCAAGCTGTGTGCCCATATTTGTTAGATACAAAATGCTAGATTAAAAAAACCTTCGGGGTTCCAATAGAGGCAGCCTAAGTCACCTCAGCTTCCAGCTCATGCAAACCTAACCCACGCTGAGCTGTAGTCACTGGAAATCAGATAACTTTCTACTGGTTGTTTTAACCTGGTCTCAGGTGTTTTTCAGGTGCACCAGTGCCAGTTCAGAGCAACTTGGCCTGTGGGGGCTTTTTTTCAGCTTTATATCAGCAAAAGCAAGACCAGAATCAGACCCTGGCCTCTCTCCAATGTGTTGAGCCACTTTTAGCATCACCCAGGTCTGCACACAAAGAGCCAGTGGCCTACAGCAGAGTAACAAGCTGCAGCAGGTTTGTCCATTTTTTCTTTTTACTGTATTTAAGCTTGCTATTTGCTTGAGGAAAAAGACATTGCTAGTGCCAATTAGACAACTGGATCATTCTTCTTCTTCCATCAGAAATTTCTTTTTCTTTTACTTCCAAGAGCCCAGCTTCTAAAGCAAAATAGCATGCATCTAATTAAGTGGGCTGCTGGTGAGAATGAGCTATGAAATTATAAACTGAGTTCGTAGCAAGTAAGATTCTTGAGAGAAATTTGTGCTCCTTCAGTTTTAAAATGGGGACAAAATAGAATTTCCATCCTCTGCTGAGCTCAGAGCTATTGTTATCTTTTCTCTCCTAAACCTGCTTTGTGTTCAGTTGCTAGACCAGCTTCCCTCATGAGCCTCTTCCCCAGACAAGCAGTAAAAAAAAAGGCAGAATTGGAGAAGAGACGAAGCAAAGGTGTTTGTTTGCCACTTGCTTGTGTCTTCTTTCTCCTCTGACTACTGCTGCCATTTTCCCCACAAGAAACCACTGATTTTTTGAGCAGTTTAGGATGTGCTCTGCATCCCATAGCACCCATGGTGTCAGCAGCCAAAGAGTCTGTCGCTATGTCCCATCTGGGCAGTTTCCACAGGGAAAATCCTCTGGTATGGCTTGTCCCATCCCACACACCCCAAATGGGGCCACTGACCTCTCTCTGTGTAGGGGACACAAGCCAGAGCCACTTGCTTCCTTTATATCTTCAGAAATGGGAGAAATTCTGCTGCCTTCATTGCTTTGGTAGACACAGCAATGTTTGTCTTGCTGGTTCTTGCTGCTGTTTGTTGGGTTTTTTTCCCCTATTCTCTACCCAGCAAAATAACTTGGGCAGCTGGAGTGCACAGAAAAGGCCTCTCTTTTCCTCTCAATTAGTTACACACCTGAGTCCGTGGTCTTTGATGTTGCTGCTGTGAACACTGATAAAACTTGAAGGGCTTTAGAACATGTAAGTTGCTGCAACCACTTTTTCTGGTTGTTCAAGTGTCAATACCCAGCTGAGTCAGCAATTACTTCGAACATTTACTTCAAGTCAATGCAAAATAAAGGAAAAATTTCACCATACTTATCTTTTATAGGACCCTTCCTCATGTTCCCTCTCCACATGCAAATTCACTCATGTTTGCTGGGTTTAATAGCATTCCTGGAAGTATTGCTCAACATGTTTTTAGTGTTATTTAAGATGCTGGTGAGGTATCCTGGTAAGGTTAGGATTGAGGAGAGAAGGGCGGGTCCACCCAGAGATGATGCTTCTGTATTAGCAGTGACTAGTGGTTCTTGGCAGAATTTACCCTTCTGCACGGTATTACCTCTTTTTGCATTTGTAATAATATGTCTCCTTCTTTAACATGCTGGGAAAAAAGGCTCTGCATTTAAAAATATCACAGGAGTGGAGATTAAGAAAGCAAGTGCAGAGGCCCAGCTGTTGAAAGCACAAGTAGTATGAAATTGGGGGTGGGGGACAAAATTAACATTCTCCTCACGCACTCACCGCCTGCTCTAATCACAATGCAGGCATTATCAGTCAGCGTTGAATCTTTGTATTATTTCCAAGTTTCCCCTATTGTCAGTCATTGTGAAAAAGTGCAGGACAATCTGACACAATGATGAATCACTCCAGACATTGAGTTTTCACATGGCTGTCAGATGGTCTCAGTAGGCTGTGTCACCTGAAAATGCCACAAGACTAAACCTGTGCTGTACTTCAGAACAAAAACGGAGTTTAGTATAAACTCCACTGATTCAGGGCATAAACACGGAAGTCTGGAGGGCTGGCTTGGTTTTCTCTTACCCAGGAAATCTCTGCATTTTCATCCAGTGTGAATGAAATGAGAATCAGAGCTCAGGATGCGTCTACATGTCTTGCATGCAAACCAGGAAGATATGTTGTTTGGGGGTTTACATCCAATTCCTGCGTGGATGGACCTGTACTATATGGGGGTTTTTTAAATACTTTTTCAAGATGTAATGACCGTCAAAGTAGAGGATATTTTGTCCTAATATTTTCAGGTGCAAATATATAAAAATGAGTCCCTTGTAGTTTCTTTTTCCTGCATGGCAAAGTTATCTAGCAACCTTTTTATTTTCTCTTTGGGTCAGGTAAGATGTAGCTGTGCTGATAACTGATTGATATATAGTCAAATGCAAATATGCTTGTTTAAGTACATGCCTTGCCTTCATGTATATTTGCTTGTCGGTGCTATTGTGAGCCTAGCCCAGAAGAGCATTGCTCTTTCCCACATTATTATTCACAAAGGCAGCTTTCTGAGTTATTTCTGCTCCCGCACAATATTCATGATAGCAATTTGATACCTTAGCAGTTTCAAGGTTATCAAGTGATTGAAAATCCTGCTGCTTACTTCAAGGTGTAACATATAAACTGTACTGCCATCCATTCTAGTAATATAATAGTTTTTCTTAATGCCTTTCATGAACTCCTGATTTAAAGTGTAAGCTAACTTCAGAAAGGGCTTATCAGCCTCAGACTTCGCCGGTGCTGCTCGGCTGCTGAACACAATCCCCTGAGTTTGTATCGCTGCATGTAGCACTTAAGCAGGCAATATTTAATCTCTTTCAGAGGTATTGATACATCAGCTCCCGAATGAGGACGTTGGGCCACAGTCATAATGAGAAACAAAGAAGTGGTTATTTATCTCGTGTGTCGAAGGGCTAACACTCCTTGGACGGGAATCTCAGGGGCAGGACTTGCAGCCTGTAGATCACAGAGGAAACTTGTATACCAAAGAGCAGCCACGGAGCCATATGATACAGTAGCGTTCGTTAATGATGAACAAAAAAGTGCCACTGGATGCTTAATGAGGACATTGAAGAAAAGCCCATCATTTCTCAACCTGTTTTGGAGGCTCCCAGCCACCTACTGAATTTTGGCTGCGGATGTAGTCTGGGTGGTTTCTGATTGGTGGATTTTGCTGCTTGATGGAGTTTACATGGTGGCATCTGCTTAAGTAACAGATGTCTGTGCCACTAAGGTGCTATGTTCTCACTTTTTATATAGAAAGAAATTGCTTCTCAAAGAGTTTTTATTGTCTTTATGCAAATTAAAATACAAAATTCCTCTCCTTAAAGGATCCTCATTATAACAAGAACCTTAAATAATCATAAATACGTATGCAGCCTCATAAAATCTTTTGCTCTTTGGTTATCAAGGAAGTTCCTTCTGCGCTGTCAATTGTGCATGAAATTGGTTCTTATTTCAACTACCAGTATGAAGATACTTGCTTTTATTCAGTGAAGCCCCACTGGATTTCTAAACAAATAGTGCAGAAGAGTTGTTTGTGCCAAAGTATTTCAAGGAGGAAATTTTGCATTCTGCTTCTTATGCGGTGCTGAAGAGTAAGATAGAGCTCTGTACTTATTCCCTGGGAGCCTGGTGATAGAAATATATATGTTTTTTATCTTTCCTTTGTCAGTTTCCTTTAGTAGGCAAATGTGTGACGTCTTTATGGATTCTTTTTTTTTAAGCAGGGATTGAAATCTGTGAAGGAGTCATGCCTAGAAAAATGCCCACAGATTCCAACCTACTTTGAGCTGAGTATTAAAGTACCCAACTTCTTGCATTTCTGGTTCATCTCACATTATAACTTTGTGTCAGGTATGACTTAGTGCCTTGCACAGCACTGGGTTCCCCATCTGCGCTGTTTATTTCCAGTGACAGAGAGGGATGAAGGACCTTTATCCCTTGTGTTACCTGTGTATGGATCAAGCAAGATGCACCTTCAGGCAGGATGAAAAGAGCGGTTGCTAAGGGAGGCCATGGCCCCAACCCATTTGCACAGGAGTGAAACCAGTCCCTAACCCAGGTAAGACTGAGTGTTTTGGGATTTTCTCTTATTGGCTACATGGTTCAGGACAACAACTCCTGAGCTGGACAAAGTGATCCTTGATGAGGAAGGTAAGATGAATGTGCTAATACCAGACTAGAGCATCTAACACACACTTCCAGGCCCTTTACCAAAAAAAATTATGGAGTGCAGTCAGCTTTGAAAAGCAGCTGCCTGTCACCTCATCAACCCTCAGGAAGAGCAAATTTCCCCACAAGGAAATTGTGGGGAAGGTCAGCCTTGCTTGCCAACCCCAGGGATGATTTGGCTGCTCCCACCCTCCCTGCCATCCACAAAACTGGGCCAAGCTGGGCACAGGGATGCCCTCTAGGGAAGTGAGGTTACACACTGTTCCTTTTTTCACCTGGGCCGAAAAATCACCAAACCTGTGGTAAACTTCAGGAAAATGGCTAAATTATTGCAGAGGGGAGGCTGGATAACGTCTGGTCTCATTGTGTAGGTTGTGCTTTTAGAATATGTTGTATTGAGGGAAAATAAATTGAAAAAGAATGTGAAGGGAACAGACAAATGATTATTGTTTTTTTCTGACCTGTGGGATGTGATGCTGTAGGAGGCAGAAGACTGTTCAATGTTTCAACGGGTAGACCTTGTTTTAGATAGATATTTTGATATGACCTTTTCCTAGTGATATTTTTTTTCACATGTCTATCCAGTAGACTGAGTAAGGAGGTGGTGGATGTGCAGTGGATTATTAACCTGGTGGCAACAACATTAGTAACATAGGAGGGTGCTTTATTCTACTGCTAGAGCTCGCATCTGTTTCACAAACATTACCAAGATAATCACATTCTTCCTGCATCTGCTTTGCTTTAGCTCACACAGATAATTCAAGGGTAATGCACCTTGTCTAAACTAATTCTAAATACATGCCTCAAACACAAAAAAAGTGCTTGGTGGGTATTTTGACCCAATGCACTACATCAAAGTAACCGAGTAAGCTGCAAATGCTTTGAATAAAATTGGACAAAAATTGGCTTTTGTCCAGCCATGTTTCGGAATGGCAGCTGCTTGAGTTTTAAACTTTCTCTTTATGTGAATATATATGAAATGACAGTGCAACCTGTAAGTTATTCAGATGCTCCAGTGAGGGCTCTGCTGAAGGATAAAATATACCATGAACAATGTTCTCTCAGGTCTAAGATGAGTCGTGGAACTGAGATCTGACCTTTTCAGATAACTTGCAGGCTATCAAAATTGCCTATGTGGGATGACAGCTTTGAGAGGATGCACTTGATGCAGAGGAATTCAGAGCCCTATGGGTCCACCTCACTGGGACTTTGCCCTGTGGATCCAGACATTAACTCCTGAAAACTGGAATCATGCAGATGATTGTCAAAAGTGATGTTAAATGAAATTAAGCAAAATTGATAAACATAGTAGATTATGTACTTAATAAAAGCAGAATATTAGAATCATGGAATCACAGAATGGTTTAGGTTGGAAGGGACACTAAAGGTCATCTCATTCCAACCCCATAGTCAGGGACACCTTCCTCCACTATTCCAGGTTGCTCAGAGTTCCATCCAGCCTGGCTTTGAACAAGGATGGGGAGACCACAGCTTCTTTGGGCAATGTGTGCCAGGGCCTCACACTCTCACAGAGAATTTCTTCCCAATATCCCATCCAACCGTGCCCTCTGTCAGTTTGAAGCCACTCCCCCTTGTCTTGTCACTCCAGGCCCTTGTCCAAAGTCCTTCTCCAGTCCTCTTGGAGCCCTTTTACATACTGGAAGGGGCTCTAAGATCTCCCTGAAGCCTTCTCTTCTCCAAGCTGCTCTGGAGGAAGCTTTACATCCTTGCTGAAGCCGTGCTTGTCATACACTGCAAACACCAAATCCTGGTTTGTGAGTTTTAGAAATTTCGGTGACCATTGGTATCAGCAGCTTCTGTGAGGTGCTGTGGTCAGGTGCAGAAGTATGAAATGACTCCTTTAGAGCCGGGAAAGAAGAGAATTCATGAAGGTATCATCAGCATTTCCTTTCCAAACTTCATGCAAGTTTCTTGGAGGGACATATGCTGAGTGTCTTCTGTTAGCACTTGGAACTGAGCGGAGTCTCCTCCTCAACGCTGGTTACCACCTGTCATCTTCTAAAACATGTGCCATATGGTTTTAGATAGCTGACACTACATTGGACACCATTCCATTCATGAGCTTGATTTCCTCTAATCATAACCCACTTTTAAAATGTTACTACTCCCAGTGATCAGTATGATAAATCCATTTAAAAATAGATGATTAACACTATTCCTATTTGCAAATACATTCACCTAACAGACTTAGTTGGTAGAGTTTATGTTTGGCTGATGTTACATTAAAGTGCCCATCAACTTAAAAGAACAAATAAAACTGAGGATTTTTTAACCAGCTCCTGAGGCTGCACAGACTGCAGAGACAGCTCTGAGTCCCTCCTAACACCAAACTAGCTTGTACATAGAAGATCAACATTTAGAAACACAAGATGGCAAAGAGGGATTGGAAGAGGGATTTATTCCACACCTTTCAATGCTAAAATACAGAACGGAGCATTTCAAAGCAAAAGCAACAGAAAATGAGTAGAGGAAACAAGCGAGTTTATCTCCAAAAAAAATATTTTTATTTAATGCTATGAAAAGTGATCTATGAGTTATCTTCTTATTGCACTAATAAATAGTCACAAGTCTGTTGCATAAATGTGACCTGAAAGGGGGTTTTTCTTTACCTGCATCAAATGCAGGGTGTTTGTCCCAGGGTTGAGAGCTTCTGCAACAGTAAAAACACATCATGGGTTTGAACATTCATTTCGCAAACATTGTAGTAGTGAATCTTGTGGACTAATTTTTAATTTAGGCTGGTATAAGTGTGAGTTAATTTCAGCTTACCTTATTTTTCACTGTTCTCACTTGTTCACATCACTGTTATTTTCCTTCCCTGCCTTTCTGTCTCTGTTGTCCTTGTTATTTTGCTATGTATTTTTTAACTCAAGATTTTTGTAGCATTATAACTACCGTAATTCCTCAGAAAAAGTTAATAGAATCCCATCAGTAATTAATCATTTAAATTAAAAGCAATATGTGATAGGAAAACTTAGGAAGTCTTTGAGCATGCTTAGTGGTATTCAGAAATTGGCCAAGTGTAATCTTGCCTGCAAGCCTTGGAGCCATATGTGGGAATTCCTCATGGCCACAGGAACAAGGAACAAGTCAGGATGGAAAGCTAGATCCTTCTGCAGCTCATAGCAAAGAAAATTTAAAATGGCTTGTTGAAACACTCACACAAAACACTGCCCTGTCATTGGGAATAATAGGCAACAAATTGATACAGTCATTAGGGAACTGAAAATGAGAAGTATAGGAAAGAGCAATTAAGCAATTTGAAGCTTAAATCATAACAGCGCAAGTGAAACTCCCCAGATGCCTTTGCAGCCTTTCAAATAATCACTGGATAAGTTTTTCCTGGGTAAAGAAAAAAAAAGGAAAAGAAAAAAGAAAGAAAAATCAGTGCATCTGCTTAGAAAAGCACAGAACTGCAAAATCAAATTAGTGAGGGGAAACTCCCGATGGGTGCAAGAGGAAAAGACATGCGAGGACTGCACAGTCCTCAGAGACAGTGGCACAGGACACGACTTTGCAGGGAGGAGCCATGTGGGAGCTCTGTGACCACCAAACCCATCCCCAAGCCCTGCTGCCATCCCAGCATGCTGTGCCCTCACAGGGATCTCCTCGCTTTCGGCATGGGATTTCTGTAACTAATGGAGGAGATTCTCCTCTGGGAAACTCCACCAGGATCCTGCTGTCCTCCTGGTCCCCGCAGGCTCTCCCCAGGCTCGCACCCTCATTGATCTGATCCCCTGACATCAAAACACAGTCGGGCAGCCAGAGCATCCTCAAACACCCACACCTACACAGGCCAAGCCACCTGATCCAGGCAGCAGTCAAGAAAATGTCCTGAGCCAAAATTTACCAGCGCTGCCTCTCCTTGTCTGACTCTCTGCTGCTGAGTTCATGTCTTGGTCATCACAAGCAATACTCTCTGCTTTCCCAGCCCTCTAAATCTATGCAGTTACTCAGATTTATCCTTCTAACGAGTCGTGCAAGGGAAACGATTTGGTTGCCCTTGTTGAATCCTCCAGGGTAGTTTAGCATGGAAGCCCCTGAGTATCTTTGCCTGACAATGAAAAAAAATACTGGGGTTTAACAGGCTCGATATGGCTCGTGGTTTTTCTGAGGATGTCCTGAGCTGAAGCCCTAAAACAGTGTGTATGTGTCAGCTTTCCTGAGCCCAGCCACATTTTCTGTCAAGCAACACTGTTCATGTGTATTTCCAGAATTCTGGAGTTTTGTCCTGCCATCTTAAATGTGTTTCCAAATTACCTCCACGACTAAGGAAGGATCTGACTGGGCATTAGGCCCCACAAATACCATTGATGTAATGTCCAGCATGGCAACAAAATGATGTTCATCCATTTTGAACTGCAAAGTTATTTTGTGTATTCCCAGAAATCACCAGAGCAAAAGCTGGGTTTCCAAGGAAAGCTGGGGTTGCAGACACATGCTAGCAATCTGGGCAGCACAGGTGCAGAAGGTGTATGCTTTCTGAAGGAATAGAACCCATTACCCACGAGTTTATTCTTTTGTATCCAATGTGAAATAAATCTTACCAGAAATGTGTCTTTTCAGGACCAGTAAGACCAGGATGCGGTGGAAGGATTAAGCATCTCTTTAAGAGCATAAACAGAAAGTCATGGAAATTATTAACAAAAAAATATAAAATAATCAAATAAGAGAAAATTAACTATATGAAGCCCCAAATCTTAGCTCCAGGTAGTGCAATCATCTGAATATCTATTTCTTCCCATTTGCATGATTAATTGACATCTTGTTAACTGCTCATTAGGGACACTGCAAATCAGCGCGGAACAAAACAAACACTTCGCAAGAGAGAAGAGGGTCTTTAATTGTGAGTTATACTGGAAACAAAATTGAGGTTTAAAAATACATTTAAAGAGTCAACCTGTGCAAGATAAATTAGAGATTGGAAACTTCCTGAACTGTTGCTGGAGTGTGTATGGGGCAGCCTGTGCTATGCTTGAAAAGCTGCTCTGACTTTGACGGGCCCCTCACTTCTCTAGGACCATGCAAGGGCTGGGGACAGTGCCTGAATAAGTGCTTTAGCTGGACTGTGGTTATCTCACAGGCCTTTACACTGAGATTGTAGATTTGGAAGCCAATTAGTAAATGCAAACCAGCTTGAGACACTCAGATGGAAGGAACTGGCAGTGGAGCGAGGTTGCTTCTCTTTGTTGCGCTACTGCAGTTGCTGGATGTTATGGTAATAAAATAGAGTAGTAGTAAATAATAATTATATTAATAAGTAAGGAAGGGTTATAGCTACCACCTCGTGTTCATTCAATAGTGCTAAAATTATATCCCCTCTATGGTCAGAGTAAGAACATGGCAAGCATTAGCATAAGCCCTACAAAATGCTTTGAAACTGTAGGGGATGTGTTGTCAGGATTGACTGTGATTAATGAATTGATGGCTGAGGTTCTTCCCAACTGTGGGAACTTAACTCCCTGAGGAGTTTCCATCATGGTACTATGGTTCCCTATACCCCTTGCAAGCAGATAAGTATTAGGAGGAGAGGGTGACCATTGTGTCTTCCCCTGCACAGTGCTTGGCCAGGAGAGGTAACAACCATTTAATGCGCTTGCACATCACAGCACTGGTATTATGAGATTTCTCTCCCTGTTGCAGCCTGGCAGTTCCAGTGGGAATTTTGGACTAAATGGCTTTTTTTTTTT